>VRLP01003854.1:0-57343 GCA_009660295.1 Lophius piscatorius | reverse complement strand
GACTGCTCCATGAAACCTCCTCCCACACTCGGCTTATTTTCCATCTGCTCAGTACCTCTCAGACTGACCTTTAGTAATATTGTTCTTAGGAAAATATTCCTCTTCCTGTGCTGATTAATTTGAGGGAAGATGAGTCGTGCGTACAGAATGAGGGCAAAACAATATTTGAAGCTGTTACTAAAGGTACAGTCACTTTAATTTGCTTTTTGATATACTGTGTACTTAAATAAAATACTCGTGTATCTGAGACCATGGGGTCAATATATCAGAGAAAAGCAGAGCCTCTCCAGAGTTCACTCTCATGCAGGAATCATTTTCAGATCATTTCCACTCATGTAGCCATTATTACTGTCAAATGGAAGACTTCAGACCCTTTCAATGTTATGTTTTCATTAATACTTCTGTTAGAGCGGCTAAATTAGAGAAATACACGGTCATGCTGGGAAAAAGTAATGGGACTTTATGACAAAATATCTCCTTCACAGTAAGAAAGTGTATTTTTGCTCTGACTTAACTTTAAAGATGTGAAAGTAATAATGGCATCTCAGTGGGAGCAGATTATGTTTATAGTTTAATTACATCTGTGACTTCCTGCAAGACAACAGTTACATTATTCATCATAGTTCCAGCAGGTAATGAGTTGCAGATTGCATTCTGAAATATAAATATAA
The DNA here is from genome assembly GCA_009660295.1 of Lophius piscatorius. Taxonomy (NCBI): domain Eukaryota; kingdom Metazoa; phylum Chordata; class Actinopteri; order Lophiiformes; family Lophiidae; genus Lophius; species Lophius piscatorius. Next base: position 56,672 of record VRLP01003854.1, on the reverse strand, counting down.
ATACCTGTGTGCATGTAATTAATGGAAAAATCGAATCAATTCCTTTCCTGCATCATATTAGTATGAAACCTAACCTTAAAGGTGTCGGGTATCTCTGTGAATAAAATAATTACAATCTTCATAACCTTTCTTTTCTCTTTTTTTTTAGAATAAAATCAGCGGAAGATAAAAGTATTTCTTTTAACACTAGTTTGGAAAAAAAAGTCCTTTACATCCCCAGAGAGGACTTTTCAGGTTGAAGTGGCAGAAAGATGATGATGAAACATTTTGTCTCTAAAACCAACCAGGAAGAAGACGAAGGTGACTATATTGTTGCTGGATAGCTTTTTTGTGCGGGTCATACTTGTTGTACATCACAAGAAAAAGGAACATAGCAAGGAAGCAGGAAACTTTGACAAAGAAAACATGAAGGTCCGACTTGTGAAACTGTTGAGAGGTAAATGTAGGGGTCCTCATAATCCCCCGCCATTTGCATTTCCTCCGTTTTGGTGCTCCCGATCATCTTGGAAAACGGTCGAGGGAAAAGTGACTAGTGGCTACTGCTGCAAGTTTTACAGCGACCTGTTTCGGTCCGGACCTCACCACTTCCTGAGACAGTGGACCGAGTGCGGGCTCCACCACTTCGGCACCGTGTGGCCGAAGTTCAATCACCTGGCGGGACTGCATGGACCTCACAAGTTTAATCATAATAATAATAATAATAATAATAGATTTTATTTATAATCACCTTTCTGGTCACTTAAGGTCACTTTACACAGAAAAAAAACAAATACGATAACTCAACAGACAAAACCAACACACAATATAAAAATGGACAATTAAATGGACAGTAGATGATTGATGTTAGGTAGATGGAAGTATGCGGACCGGGTCTTATCATTGATGTGGGACTGAAATGATAACGAGCTATCCAGGATGACACCCAGACTCTTAACATGAGGGGAAGGAGAAACTGAGGAGCCACTCAAGGGTTTCACGAGTCAGGGTTTCAAGCTTTCGCTTATTAAATAATAAGGTCATTTAAGTTGCAATCTGGAACTTCAACATTAGATGAAATACTTTAAGCCTTTATGGCCCAAATTATTACAGTTATTCCCAGGATAACCATTTCTATGACCTGACAAATAGTTCTTCACTCTAACAAACTGCATTTAAAATACTGAAGCAAAAAAACCTGCCAGGTTGGGGCGAAGGTTAGGGTTCACGCCGGCATGATCTCAAACTTTATACATTATAAACATTACAAAGCCTGCATGCACTGAAGCAGATGTTTGGCTGATATCCATCTTTTCATGGTGAAACAAATATAAAATCCGGCTGGAGTGTGACATGTGTGTAGTCGTAAACTGAATTTATCTGCCGTGTCTAAAGTGGTATGACACCACTGATGAATAGGGGAAATGTGTTTTAATTTATGCTAGAGTTTACAGTTAGAGAAGGTTTAATGTCTTAATTATGTTTCTGAAGTAGCCAGAATCCGTTCAGAGTATTATTTGGATTTTCCAATGAACCTATGTTACACAGTTGTAACATAAATAGTAGTTTGTCCTTTTTTTTGATGCAATATTCATTCATCAGTTCTCATTACTGCACGACGTGATGACGTGAAGTATGATGTAAAAGTGAAGTTAGGTGAATTATTCCTTTACACACTTGCGCCCAGTTCTATTTCATATTTCACCCAGTTTTTTGCACTTTTTACTCGTTCACAAATGCTCATTCTTAATTTCCTGCTGACATGGCATTGGAAGCAACTTTGGGTTCAGCATCTTGCTCAAAGACAGTTCCACATGTTGACCGTAGTGTCTGGGGATCGAAACACTGACCTTCAGATAAGTGGACTATCGCTCTATCAACTGAGCCACCTTCGCCCCAACACCTCTGAGATATGACAAAAGCTACCTCCAGGTCAAATTTCATGCAGCGTTCATTAATTTATGAATCTTTGACAAAAAACTCCTCAAAAGTGCTCTATCTCGCACTGCAAAGGAAAACGCTATTACGACATTACGTCTCAAGATCATGACATAACATCAGCGACATTCAATCATCAACGTACCACATTATCTATTATCTTGCTCACAAACAAACAAACACACATAAAGAGAGATCAAGGTGAAAGCTTAACCTCCTTGGTGGAGGTAATAACAGTTTGCACTCAGTCCATCCATATCTATGTAACATTCATACAGAAAAGCGCTCTAAAGATACAATAAATAAATGAAACACCTGTCGTGACAGAAGAAAGAAGACGTTTATCCTTTCTTCTGTTGTACCTGATATGAACTGATGATTACGCCAATGGATGATCTTTTCTACGTCTTCTCATCCTTTCCTTTGGGGTTGATTTCAGTGGTGACGGTGAGAAAGCAAGCATGATGCATAGTATAATAGTCAACTGAAGTCAAAAGGCCTGTTCTGAGAATGTAAGGAGTGGAAAGTTCAGATATTTGTGTTGAAATCTAGGAAGTAAAGAAAAACTTACCTGAAAATTATTTCCACTTCATTACTTCCCATCTCTCCATGTGCAGCTATTATTAGTCTGACACATGGCTTGTTACAAGTTCGTAGTAGCAGAAAAATTAAGAATTAGTAGGAACTTATTTTGTGGTTATGGAAGCATGAGATCGGCGGAGCACAATGAATGAGAAACCTCCAACTCAGTAAAAGACAGGACAGGAAACTTGAAATAGGCTTCAAAGAAAACAACTGGCCACTTCCCCTCATCTCCCTATTAAAACTGAATTACGTCGCTCAAATTAATGAGCGACGATTCTAATAGGCACTGCCTCTGATATATAACTGCCTCACATCCATAAATCCCAGATCTGTAAAGCATGAATATTTAGTCTCTCTCTCAGAGAACAGCCGATTTTAGCCTTGAGCACTAAATGATTCCAATGGAAAAACTCCATAAAACGCAATAAAAACAGAATGAACTCATTTTGAAATTTACTCTGTTTACTGTTCTTGTGTTTTTTTGTGAGCCGATGTAGAAAACATCCTTTCCTTTAACAATCATGTGTCATAAAGTGGTGCCCCTCTCCCCATCAGAGCCTTTTAAGGGCGTTCCTCACAAACCCAGTCAGTCTAGTCAGCCAAAACCTAACAAACGGCCTAATATTGTCTAAGACCTCTGAAGGTGTGCTGTGGTATCTGGCACCGAGACGTTAGCAGCAGATCCTTTAAGTCCTGTAAGTTCTGTGACCGGGGTCCACGGATTAGACTTTTTCTCCAGTACATCTCACAGATGCTTGATTGGATTAAGATCTGGGGGAGGCCAAGTTCACCCCATGAACTTGTTGTTGGACTCATCAAACCATTAATGAATCATTTTTTGCAGTGTAGCAGGGAGTCCGCTTTCCACTGCTGAAAGAAGCCATTATTGAATAATATATCCATGTGTGGTTGTACTGGATCTGCAACATTACAGAATCCATCACACCGTCTCACCATTACCCATGGAAGTGACACACATACATCTGGACATGAAGACATTGCTCAGTGGTCCAGTTCTGATGACCACATTAGGGAAAGTCGGCAGTGGACAGAAAGTTAGCACAGACATGGACATCTTCTGGATTGTGTCACTTTAGTTTTTTCTTACGTTGTTTCTTTTCTCCACAAGATATGTTTTATTGTTGCTGTGGTATGGATCTAAAAGCTGTACATTAGTCCCTACATCCTCCGTACCTTTCTGTAACTTCTTTACCTTCATTAGGGTTCTGTAAAGCTCCTTGAAAGGCATGATTACAGTTTGAAAGGTGCTCTAAATAAAACTGACTGTATAGGACTGGTTATGCAGTCCCATACGCAGCAAGCTGTGATTTACTGCATCTTCTGACACCTTTCTTTCAGAACAAGCATTTTAGCAATTAGTTCTGCAGTCAGTGGCGGATTTAGTTATTAATGGGCGACACTGGCGGTCACCCAGGGCGGCTTGGCGTACGTATCAATCAGAAATAAAAATCTGAATGGTGACATGGCTGATTGGTTTCCTATCACTCATACTGCACGTCCTGTCAATCACAGCCTCAGCTTGTGGGTCAAGTCATTTGTGAGCAGCGGCGTAGCGCAGCAGGTAATTGAACGATCAGACCGTGTAACGACATCCGTCAGGAGGCAAAGAGATAAGTAGAGGTCACCACAATGTACCGTTAATATTTGTGCACAGCCTGCGTCATTTGTATAATATTTATTGATAATGTATGTGTAATCAATAAATACAGAGTAATAAAATACATCGCATACAGACGACTGTTGATGATCGGATTCTTATTTTTTTCGGAACGTAAATCTGCTAATCTTAATATTTACAAACAAATGGTAGAATTTTCTGTGCAAATGTTGAAATTAAAGCTAAAACATAGTCAGATATTGTGAACTAACCACTATGCATAAGTAAATTAAAAACAAGGGAGGTTCGCCCCAGGGTGCCACACAACCTAATCTGCCCATGTCAACAGTAGTTCTTCTGTGGGATCAGGTGATATGGGCTAGCCTTCGTGCCCATGTGCGTCCATGACCCTGTTTTTGGTTCACCAGTTACCGTTCCATTGACGACTTTAGTAAGTATTAACCACTGCTGACGAGGGGAACCCAACAAAACATGCAGTTCTGGAGATGTTCTGACCTAGATGTCTAGCCATCATAATCTGGCCCCAATCAAAGTTGCTCATATCCTTACGTTAGCAATTTTTTTCGTTTCCAAATGTTAGAATGTTCTTAAAATGTTAGAACAAATTGAATTGAATACATATTGAATATGTGAAAGCGGTTTTGCAAATCATCACATTTTGTTTTATGTTAGAATCCGGATAATAGATTATCTAAGAGTGAGTGTGTGGTGTTCTATGTTCAATCCCAAAAAATATTCGCCGAAAACCGATTTAGAGGGACTTCACGGCAGGAGAAACCTGAGGAGTTCAGAAAGTAAAAACATCAAGCCATAAATCCTATTTCAAATGAGGCCTTTTTATTATATTTAATGTTTGAGGTTGACGTTTCCAGCGGGATGTTTTATTGGTTTCCATGGCTACGCACTCAGTCAATGGCTGTAGCTGAAATCATTTCCTTTCATACTAATAAAATAGCGAGTTGCAACTCCGTTGAAACATATAGTGTATAATTGGATGTGTATGTATTTGGAGGACACGCTGTAAACAGCTCCTGGCAGGTGTGAGGGCAGGAGCTGCTCTGTGGGTTTGATTGTATTTCCAGACAGAGCATTATGATCTCATCATCACGTGTGTCTCAGCGTACGCTTAAGACTTCATTTCCTGGTTGACAGCGGAGCCGGGGATAAAGACTTTTCTGTTCTCTTGATACACTAACAGGAAAAGTTCTTCACTCATATCCTTTCACTCCCACTGGGTGCTTTTTCCTTTCTCACCGTGGCTCCTTGCAGACCCGCACAGGCACACATCAGAACCTGTGCCACCTTCATGAACGCAGTAAAGCTGCAGGTCAGGACACTTCCTGAAGTAACGCTTTGAATCCCATTACAATATTATTATATTCCCAAAAAACCTGGGATGGAATCGTCGTCATCGCCGCCACAGATCCTTCTTATTGTTGTGATAACTCCAAAACTTTTTCATGGATCTTCTTCTGTTCCCTTACCGGGACGCCACAGCGTACCGTCTGTTTCCATCCAGAGGCTGGTACAGCTCTGGCTAACAATTACCAGTTAGGGCAGTTGACAACCAGAGCCCTGACCCTTCTGGTTTGAAAATCGGTTTTGAGTTCTACATATTGATTTGGAAAAGGTTCTACACCAGAGGCCCTTCCTGAAGCAACCCTCCTATTTATCCAGGCGTTGGGCCGGCACTAGAAGGAAACTGGCTTTTGACTCCTGTGTGGATGGTTAAAAAAAAAAAGTTTGATGGTTCATTTTCAAATTTCATACCAACATAGGCCTTAGTGCAAGGAAGAACTGGATTGATTTTGGGAATGGTCAGTTGCATTTATCTGAGAGGTCGCAGTTTTCAGGCCATCTTTTCTCAGCTGTTGGTCCGATAGAGTCCAAATTTGGTGAATTTGACCCGGCTTGTAGAGAGCCATCTTCAATATATATATTTTTACTATACTAGTTCATGAACTCTTTTTATGAAAAACAGTATTTCAGAAACAGACATACATTCTGAACCAGTGATCCGATGTTGTCCAAATGTATCTCACATGAACTCATATGAGCTTTTTTTAAAAAAAACATTTTTTGACAGTTACTTCCCAACCAAATGTCCAATTATGTCAAAATTGACTCATAGGAGTGAAACAGGGAAATCTGTGTTGCTTTATGCCCGAGCACAGAAAACAGTTTACTATTTATATTTCACTTTGTTCTGCTTATTCAGGCTAAGGGGATTCAAACATCCCTCTCCCCAACAACACTCTCCAGCTCAACCCAGAGGATCATAAGGAATTCCCGGAACAGATGAGATGTAAAGTGCATACAGTGAGTTCTGGGTCTAACTCGGGGTGTCCTCTGAGTTGGACATGTCTATCTCATGGATCATTTTCCAATCACTTGAGGAAAAAAGACACCAAGACACTTTAAAACAATCTTTATTACCAAAATAATTTCACAAAATGTATACTGTATGTCATTCTGTCCCAGAATCCCTCATGCTCAGAGGATGAGATACAGTCAATGGTACCAGAACAATATTTGTCAAGTTTCTGAATATGAAGTACAGAAGACGGTGGTTGTTTGGCGGCTGATGATTATGATGATGCCCTCTATTAGCATGAGGAGAAGGAATAATGTAAGTAAGGCTACATAATCACCACAACATTAAAGTACAAACTTCATTGTAAAATGTAGTTAATAAATAAAAAAATACAAACAAAAGAAAGACATTTAAATAGTTATTGAGGCGAATATCACTTTGAAATCCACCATTACATTTAAGAATATTGTCCTGCTGCGAAGGACAAACAGGCTCTTTGAGTGATGCTGTGTTGTAGCTACCTAGAATATTCAGTGACCCGGTCAGTAAAATGCTGCGTGTTGTACATCAGTGCTAGTAGATGAATACATAAATCCTTTAAATAAAGCAAAAACAAACAACCCAGTTCTTGTCTCTCAGCTTCACCAACATGACTGACGGTGAAGCTGTGCAATCCATTTGACTTCCTCTGACGTCCTTTCAAAGTGAAACCAGACAGAGAACAAGATAAGGCAGGCGACGAGTGTTCCACCTGATACGAAAAACAACAACAAATCAATTTGTTTATGCAGATAGAAACCCTCCAGACTGCTTCTGCAGACAATCTCGCCACTCACATTCTCACAATAATAACTTCCTTGAGTCATGTACCTGTACATTTGTCGAGCCTTATCCGTGATCCGACTCTATCTTCTTGCAGTTCCTTTGGGCAGATGGGACACTAACGTTATCACCAGCGTTGATTATTTACCAGCACTGGTAAAACACTGGTGGAGTCTGTGTTTGCTCCATCCCGTTAAATAACATGCAGGTAGGTCGTCTTGGTGTCCACTCCTACTACATTGTTGGCGGTGCACCTGTAAAATCCGGTATCTCTACTGCTCGGGTTCTGTATCACCAGTGAACCCTGGGGACTTAGGTATCGGTTGCCGTAGTTACGAGCCTGACTCATGACCCTCAGGTGTACCAGGTCTGGTGTCTCCCATGTAACCATCGCCCGTGGTGTTGCTATGGTCAGGCAGGGCAGCTGAACAGCAACCCCAGGTCGTGTGTAGGTCACGGGGGAGGGTCCCATTGTGATGCGTGGGGGGTAGGCGATGACGATGACGGGAACTGTGACGACTGTTACGGAAGAGGAGTCAGAGCTGGTGAACCTGCAGTTGTAGTTGCCGCGGTCGAACACAGAGGCCCGTTGAACTACCAGTGTTCCATCCTCTTGGACTAAGTATCGGCCCGAATCAAAGCTCTCGCCCCGGGATAGAATTTTGCCACTGGGAATGGTCCATGAGAGAGAGGCCTGGGTGTGTCCCTGGGTTTGAGAAGCACTGCACTGTAGGCGAAGGGCCTCACCATTAATGATGCTCACCAAGGGAGCCGTTCTGGTGCTCACTGTCGGCTCTGGGTGAGGGCCAGTTGAGCGAGGCGGAGGGCCAACTGGATGAGGTGCAGCAAATAAAAGCAGGCCCCCTTGTAGAGGCCTTGGAGTAATTGGGATTCTTGTCACTGGTCTTGAGCTTGAGGAACGAGCTGAATCTAATGAGGCCCCTGAACGAGGTGCCTCAGCGTTTGTCTGTACAGGTCTTTCCCCAATCGGTCCCCTGAGCAGAGAACTGGCCTCCTCCTTTGACTCGGACACCTCCAGCTCCACCTGTATCCTACTCTCATCTCTCTCGCCTCTAATCACACATACCAAGGTCCCGCCATCGCTCATCCGCACGCCTCGCAGCTCCAAGGAGCCGTTCCGGTGCACCGTGAGGCGGCTGCCATAGTAAGGAGCTGGCAGCACGCCGTTGCCAGGTAGGAGCCAGGCCAGGCGAGGAGGAGGGGAGCCTTGGGAGGGGCATGGGAACATAACAGTTTGTCCTTTGACCACTCGCTGCTTCACTGTCGTCGACACGCCCTCAACTGCATTCTTGCTACTTGTATTACTAACACTATTCGGTGTGCCAATACTCCTGCTGGTCACTCCTGTCCCGCTACTCCCACTGAAGCCGTTTCCAGTGAGTGTGACTTTAACAGCACCGTTGTTGCTAGAAACACCATAAACTCTGTCTCCACTGGTGTTTCCATCGCTACCAGTGCTTCCTGCAATGACGTCATTACCAGTAGTCCCAGAATTCCTTTCTACACCATATTTTCTATCTGTAATGGGACCGTTACCAAAATTATTAGAGGTAGTCAGGAGGTCAGGTCCATTTCTGTTGATTCCAGTGTTATCTGCTTTAACATCTGTATTTGTGTCCAAGGCTACACCGATGACATCGCTGCTGAGTTGAGTTGTGATTCTACTGATGGGCCTGTCGGCTCTGTTTAGACTCTCGTTCCTAAGAGCGGGGTTAAAACCAGTGGCTGCTGGGTTGATACCGGTGTTTGGTAAAACGTTTCTCACCCTGCCATTGTTATCACCGTAGCCATTATTGGTTGCTGTGACTCCATTGGGAAGCCCAATTCCTGCATAATGAATATTGTCCCCTGTTCTGCTGCTCCAAGCTCCTCCTCCCTCCTGTTGGCTCAGTCCATAGTTAAGAACCTCCACCTCCAGGCCCACCACCATGTTCCTTTCGCCAACTGAGTTGCTCGCTCGGCATGTATAGTTTCCTGCGTCGACCATTTGAGCCCGGCGCACCTCCAGAGTTCCATTTGAGACCACCACAACCCGCTCGCGGTAAAAGCCTGATCCAACAGTCTGCGGGATGATGCGGCGTGCCGGAGAAAACCAGGTGACAGTCGGAACAGGATCTCCTGTGGCCCAGCAGCGAATCGTGGCGGTCGTCCCCTGATGTACTTTAACTACATGGTAGCCTCCATTATCAGTGAACGTTGGTGGAGACGTCATCATGACCTTCACTTTGACCTTAAAGCATTCAATTAGAAAAATGGACTTAATCAGACATTTATGTGTATTGTTCTTGATAATAATAGATAATTCAATTTATTATAACAGAGTATATATTGAAAATGTAAATGAAAACCTAAATTAAATAATACATACACCAATCAACCATATAATTATAACCGCTGATAGGTAAGGTTAGAAGAATCTTAATTATCTCTTTAGAGTGGTGTTTGTCAGTGGGGGGGATATATTCGGCAGATGTTGAAAATTTGATGAGTTGGAAACGGACAAAATGGGCAATTGTTACTAAGTGAGATACTTAACTGTTGACAATTAGCTCAGAGCATGTCCAGAACAACTGGTCCTGTCAGTTGCTCACAGTCTGCAGTGGTTGGTAACTACAAAGAGGTCTAAAAAGATAAAACTGTGAATGGGCAACAGGGTCGTCGGCACCTCAGGCTCACTGCGAGTAGGGAGCTAAAGCTAGCCCATGTTAGCGCTACTGTATGTCAGTTTTGATAAAAAGGTGTCAGAAGCAAAAGGGGGACCTAAACAACGCAAGTGGTTATAATGTTATGGCTGTTGGTGGGAGTGTTTTCCAGCAGAAAACATTGATCTCACCTTCATGATGTCTTGACCTCCTTGATTCTCAGCGTAACATGTATACTCTCCTTCCTCGTCCATACCCACTGCTGGAACCAGTAACGTCCCATTGTCAAACACAGTCAGCCTCCGCCACCGCCCGCCTCTGTCTTCCCCCTGCAACACGCTGTTCACCATGGTTCCATCTGGTAGACTCCAGCGGACGGCTGGGTCCGGCAGTCCTGATGCCTGACAGTCCACCTGCAGGGAACATGGTTGTTATTTCTAGAGCTAGATCTTGATGGAAGCTGAACGGAGACCTGCTGAGAAACATCCCTCTCACTGTTGGTTCTGTACCTCAAGGTTTTTATGAGGTTGTATTTAGGGCCTTAAAAATTAGAAGTTATATTACGTTATTAGAATAGAATTATATATTTTCATTTGGTGCATATATAGAGGATATATATATATATATTGGATATATGATCATATAGAGTATATATATGATCATAAATACATATATATCCTCATATATTTATATATCTTCATATTTATACATATAAAAATATATATATTTATATGATCATATACTGTATACGATAATAAATAGTAGATACAAGATTACATATATAGTAGATATATTATCATATTCTATTACATATATACCCCTACTGTTGCTACTTGTACACATCCTCAGTGATGATATATCCTACACATATATATATATCATATATAGTAGATATTATGATCATGTATACATACTTAGTAGATATGTATTATCATATAATAATTGTAGATTTATGATCATATAGAACATGTAACGTACGTATTCATATATACTATCATATAATGCATATATAGTAAATATATATATATATCTTATAATACATATACATAGTAGATATATGATTAGATGATCATTCATTCAATCATTATCCATTACCAACAGCTTATCCTATTCAGGGTTGCGGGGGCTGGAGCCTATCCCAGCTGACATTGAGCAGGAGGCAGGTACAACAAGGACTAGAACATACATAGTAGATTTCTCCCTCAAAAACATGAATAAATGTATGATCACCCAGTGACGGAGGAAACCTAACACGTATCATAATGTCCACCACAAAGAAGGCTGAAGGCAGGGTTGAAAATGTCTGTACATTCAATAAGGACATCTGATTGGGTGATTAAGGAAAGGAAATTACATCTGGGTCTCTGTTGTCTCATGACTGGATAAACATCATTACAGGCAGCTCAGCAGAGGAGAGAACAGCTCACCTTCAGCGGTTTGCCAAACAGAACCATTTGGTCTGGCGGCTGCTTGGGTTCTATCTTGGCGGGCTTAACGGTGACGGAGACGCGCAGGAGGCGGTAATCATCTGCCACCTTGTTGCGTGCGATACAGAGGTAGTCCCCAGAATCCTTCTCTGTTACTGCCTGGACTGACAGGGTACCGTTGGAATGTACTTTCAGACGGCGATCAAAGCTGAAATTCACACACACAAACACAAGTATATATACGAACAGAATCATACATAACATGAAAAACAGTTTTTATAAGAGACGAAACAACAAAAGCCCACAGTCGCTGCACCTGAAGTTCATATCCACCAGTTTCTTGGTGGGGGTCCTCCAAATGATGATAGGTGGAGGGTTGCCGGTTACAGAGCAGAGGAGCTGCAAACTGTCTCCGTGATGAACAGTAGTGATGGAGGGTGATGAAGAAACAATAAGGGCTTTAGAGAAGGGGGAGACGGGGAGGGGATGCAAAACGCCAGAGGCTTTCCTTTTGTCAGAGGGGGCAGACGAAGAAGCTCCGGCGTGGTTTATGATGCTGGGAGAGACTCTGGTGTTATTGATAGGCCCTGTGGAGGGTGGTGTTTCATCGTGTTTGATGGAGACTTTGACTGTTCTACTGATTTTAAGATATGGATTAGAAGAGTCGGGTTGATGAAGGTGGGGAGACGCGCTCCTGGATCTGTCCACGGGTGATGGAGGAGAGACTCCTGGAGGGCTGAGTGCTTTCTCTGCTCCCACATCAATTTCTATTCTTACCGTTCTCTTAACGGCTCCAACCGCATTACTCGCTGTGCACTCATAATTCCCAGCATCCTTTGGCCCAACTTTTTTTATATGCAGTGTCCCGTTGGGCAAAACAAAAAGGTTGTCATAGAGGAACTGGGAGGGGCGTACAAGAATTCCTCCTGGGATTCGCCAGCGCAGAGTTGGCAGTGGGGCGCCCCGAGCAGAGCAGTGAGCATAAACAGCTCTTCCCTGAGGCAGGAGGAGGCGTTCCTCTCTGGGCAGCAGCATGACCGGCGGCAGCGAGGACACGTGCAAACGCACCGAAGCGCTGGCACCACCTGCTGAGTTGGAGGCCACACAGCGATAGATCCCCCTGTCACTGGGTAAGGTGAGGGAGACATGGAGGGTGTAATTTGTGTCCATAGAAATGCGACTGGTGGAAGGAGCAGTGGAGGTCAGGACAGAACGATCAGGCAGAACCCAGGAGAGCAGAGGGGTGGGAACGCCATCTGCCTCGCAGTCCAGATGCACCTCTCCACCCTGATATATGGTAACGTCTCTGTAGCTGGCCAGACGCATCCGAGGTGGGCGGGTCCACACTTCCAGGGTGGTTAATGACCTGTGATGGCACACACAAACTCAATGATGTAATATCAAGTATTTAAAGTGTATGTTTCAAACTAAAACAAGATGCAAATTCAGATTTTTAAATATTTAGAGGAGACAAATTTCATTGAAAGTAATAATTCACGTATTTTCTAAACCTTCAATTTTCTTTAATATCTTTATTTATATTTGCATATTACCTTTATTTATAAAATTCCACTTTTTTTTTTTTTACTACTATTTAGAATGGATTATTAGGGCAACAGAGAAAAGTGAAAGAAATCTGAGATATCTGAGATTACCTGTTTTTATTTTACAAGGAAAAGTCTAACAAGAAACAAGAAAACATAATATTTCTTTTTAAAAAAGCAATCATTTTATGATAAAAAAAGAGTCCTAATTTCACGCAAAAAACGTCATAATGTGAGAAGAAATACAATCTGACAAGTAACACATCATTTAAGAAGGAAAAAGGTTCTCAGTTATGAGCAAAAAGTCAGATTTTTACAAGAGAACTGGCAGACTAGACAGTTTGTCCACCAAAGCTTTTGTCGGCTGCTGTCTCAGGTGTTGGTACGAGTCACACACTTCAGCCTCTGATGCACTGTGTTTATGAAGTAGTCAGATTACTTTGGATCACTGTGTTTATGATACGAGCCTCCAGTCACATCATGTGACAGCTAAATCTGTGCAGCCATTATTACCCACGCCGTACAGTTTTAATTCCTCATAGAAGTCCATACGGCATTGGGACCACTGCAGCTGCAGTGTTGGGGTCTCTGAGGATCATGTGTAGTCCTTCATGATCCAAAATCTTGATGACCCATCTCATTGTTTCCTGTGAAACCTCCTTTAAACATCCCGCTGATGCAGCCAACAACAGTCCTCCAGAAAGCAGCTGGTATTCTTTTTCGTGAACATACCTTTATGTAGCCTCCATTCTAAATCAGTCATTCTCTCTGCAACCCGTTTCTTAAATGATTCATGGATACTTTCTTTCTTTCTTTTTTCAATCTATGGCTGTCTGATCCTTTAATTCTTTCAAATCCGTTTTAAGGTCATTACCTTCTTATTTATCTAAGATTTATATTTCTTTTATCCCTTTCATCTATAAATGTTATTCATCTCCCTTGTATATTTTGTTTTATTTGTCTGTGTCTGTTCGGTCTGTCTGTGTTTTGTGTACAAGCTGCTTTAAATCAATTTCCCCCCAGTGGGATTTAGAAAGTTGTTTGAACAGCTGACCAGCACTGCCAGCATCTCCTGCTCCACACCAGAAACGGTTTCCTCCACATCTGTCTGCTTCTTTCTTTGGAACAGTTTCTAATGCAGCCTTCTAAAGTCCTGATACATAAAATTATGTGAAAATATATCTTTATTTGTCAAACCTATACTTAAATATAGCTTTACGTAATGCTCAACATCCCTCATTTTAATGCTGGAGACACTCTTCTGCTGTTTCCCCTCTAATATGTAACCTGACATTCATTTATTCTTGTGCTCTGTAAAATTGTGACTTGTTTAATGTTGTGTTAAAACTTTAATCTCCTTCATTTTCTTTCTTTTTTTGTCTATATGACCCTAATTTAACATCATAATTAGGATTGTGCAACAAAATATGCAACGTAAAGCAACATAATTATGTTTTCAATATTTTTTACCCATATAGCCCTTAGTTCCAGGAAGAAACGGAGCGACTTCGGGAAAAGTCGGTTCTGTATTTCCGACACTAAGAGGAAATTTACCTCGATTTTCGGGCCATAATTTCTCAACCCGTTGTCTGATTTAAATTTTGTGACTATGAATCGACTCAAGGAAATCCATCTTTTAAATATCCAATTTTACGATAGTAGTTCATATTTTATTCACTAGGGGGAGCTTTTTTTCTACAAAAACATTGTTCAGTCAGGGCGATTGCTTGAACAACGAAGGGGATGGAGACTTTTCGGGGCTATACCCTTGGAACCACGGTTTCCTCACCTGTCGCGACCCAGATAGCTCTGTGCGCTGCAGATGTAGGTGCCCCTGTCCTGCACCTGAACATTCTGGATAACAAGGGTGCCGTTGGGTGAGACTTCAAAACGCTGCGCCCTGGAGTGGACTGACATCACTGCCCCTGAGAGAAACAGAAACAGACAGACGGAGGAACAGTGAAGAGAAACAGTGGAGGAGGTGGAGGAACAAAAAGTCAAAAGTGAGTTTGAGGAAAGGAGGATGAGGTACATGCTGAGAGGCACAGCGTGAAGTCAAGTCAGTGATGCAAGGCATAAAATGTTCCATTACTTTCTTCCAATATATCTTCCCCACGCGGCAAGTGAATGAAAAGCCCATTGTGTGTACGCTGGTGTGTAATGGTGGGTGTTAATGGCTTATTTCACCGGTATAAAATGTGTTCATATTCAAGCACATAAAAACGCTGAGTTTGAGCTCCTATCAAACCTGTGACTTCAGAGAGCGAATGCAAACCTTTCTTTACTGTATTTTTTAACCATACACATGGGATCTGCTTATAGGACAGATTTCTGCATGAAGAATGAGCCGTTATTTGTTTTTTCCAGTATAATCCCAGCAGGAGCTTTTATATCAGTCCATGATCCCGACTACATGGGGTGGATATTTAAAATTCATGTAAATTCAAGCTTTATATTATCCTTTAATGTAATTAGTTTTTCCATATATATTTGGATTAAAATGACTCTGAAATAATGATTTGCATTTCCCAGTACCTGTGGCCACCTTGGTCCACGTGATGGAGGGCTTGGGCTCTCCTTTGGCTTCACAGGCCAGCCTGGCGGTGCTCTCTGCTGGGAATGACACCGTCCTGATGTGCGGGTCAGCAATCCTCGGTTTAGATTTCACAACCGGGGCCTGAGGAATAGATGCAGAAAACTAACTACAATGACAAAGAAGTTACTGAATAATAAAGTACATGAGACAGAAACTTGTGAAAAAATCGCTGCATTGATGCAATAGATGAAAAACAGTGTTGTTTAATAGTATAAAATACCAACTGAACATCGTAACCACGACGTTATCAATTCCTAATTTAGCAAAGGGCTAATAGTATAACTTTTCTCAAGGTAAAAAAAACCAAACCCATATCAACAGAAAACACAAACACACAAAAAAAAAATCAATGAACCAGTTTTAGGCGTCTTGCTATAAAAAAGATACTTTTACATCAGAACTAAAGGTGGTCAAAGTTACCTGAGTTCATAACAGATAACTACTGAGTTAGTGGTCATTCGTGGGCTTTAGTTTTTAAAACAGTTTTTAAATAGGATAATAGATTTATATTCATCGGTAGCTAACTAGTGGTTTGATCTTGCAAACAGAGCTCTTGTAATTAATTAGCAATTGATTGTTTCAGATCCCTCAGGATTCGGCTCTCTAGGTGAATAATGTGTGTTCTGAGTGTGTGTGTGTGTGTGTGTGTGTGTGTGTGTGTGTGTGTGTGTGTGTGTGTGTGTGTTTATGTATGGTGGTTTCATCAGATGCTAACCTGTAAGATTTATATAGAAAATGTCCCATAATCCATGAGATAAAAATAAAACCTTCAGTTAAGTTTAAATTATATCTTACCAGTGGGCCACAGGATTTAAGTAAACCGCTGTATCGATTAAAATGAGCTGTTTTGTATTGCTTCGATTACGTGCATAACCCCGTTTTGTCCCATAGGAAATCTACAGAATTTTTGTTGGGACGTTAAAATACAGATTATCCGCAGGATTTACAGGAATTCTGGGAGTTGACACAGATGGTGAGTGTGTACTTGTGTATGTGTGCATTACTTTGTGGGCTTAAATCTAAATGTTGACTTGATTTCCGCTTAGTTAACCACCAAGAAAAGAGCTTTATATTTACACTATAAACTACACACGGGAGAGAACCATAAAGAAAGAAATAATGGAATGAATAACTGAAAGTAAGCTCATCAAATAGAATAGCAATTTAAAGGTGCATTGTGTGAAATGTAGGGGTATTACTTTGAATAAATTGAATATTATTTCCAAAACAATGTTTTCTAGTGTATAATCAGCAGAATATATAAATATATTTTTAATGTTGGTTTGTAAACAGTCCTTAAGATAACCATAGGGAGCGGGTCTTCATCCATGTTTCGCCGCCATGTTTGTACAGTAGCCTAGAATGGAAGTACTGGTACTACAGGACTTTTTGCATTTATAGCTTCAAGTGACAGAAAGACAATGAAGAAGAGGAATTTCACCACCAAAAATCAACGATGAAGAAGAGGACGAATAAGTGGTTTTGACAAATGGAGGTTCAAACTCACTTTTTAGCACCAGAGAAAGCAAAGCAGAGTGAAACATCGCCATCAAAGGAAACATGAAGACCCAACTCATCTTCATCTTCATGACACCGCTCCCCCGTGTTCCCGGGTTTAGTTGTATAGAATAAATACCTAATTTCTAAATATTTATTTATAAATTAAACTCATTCCATCTCCTAGGATGCTCATCACGGTTTTTAAGTGATGACATCTTTTTGACGCCATTAGAGTAGAGTCTTGGACTGGAATTTTACATACTGCACCTTTAATTCACAAATAAAGAAAAAAACTGAATGGTTGATGTTCTTACCAAATGTGTTTCCTTTAAGACCCATTTTTTTAAAGCATCTATAAGATAGCAGTAGCAGTTGATTTAAATTGATTTGAACTCACCCTAGGAGCAGCAGGGAGCGGGGGGGAGGGGGGCCAACGAGGTCTGCTGCTGTGAGAATCAGGAATAGAATTAGCTCCAGGGTTCTTCCAGTCAGTAGGGAGTCGACTCTGATCCGGAGCGCCCGGTGCAGGCTTTCCTCTAGCATGAACCCGGTCCACGCTCCCTCTGGATGGTGCTGTGGTAGAAGTAGAAGGTGCCCTGGGAGTGGCTGCTCTTGTGGTGGTCGGGGAAGTTCTAGTACTGGTAATAGGAGCAGTAGTTTTAGGGGGCGGAACCGTAGTAGTACTGCGGTGAGGACTGGTGGGCAGAAAGAAAGAAGGTGTAGTACTAGCAGTGGTTGAAGAAGTAGTAGTTGTGGTAGTATAAGGTGTTGTGGTGGTAGAAGGTGTTGTGGTGGTAGAAGGTGTTGTGGTGGTAGAAGGTGTTGTGGTGGTAGAAGGTGTTGTGGTGGTAGAAGGTGTTGTGGTGGTAGTAGACGGTGTGGTAGTAGAAGGGGCTATGGTGGTAGAAGTACTAGAGGTAGTTGTGGCTGGTACGGGGGCACTAGTGCTGGTAGTTGAATTGGAACTTGTTGCCATCTGCAGAGCTAAGGTTGTTGAGTGCAGCGCCTCCTCACTGATCATTGTAGTAGATGCTCTGGTTGTTCTTCCAGCAGAATTAGCAGACTCGGTGCTCTGGAGATCTGCAGGAGGAGTTGTTATTCTTGCTGCAGCAGTAGCAGAGGTGGGGCTGGAGGCAGCAATAAAGGAGATAGTGGGTGAAAGAGAGGAGGAAAGGAACACATATGGAACAACCGGCAAATTCCTCTCCAGCTCTTCGCTATGTTTGCTTGAGGGTACATCAACATGTTGGCCTGAGGCTGTGTGTGTTTCTGTGTGTGTCGGCACAACATGTGTGTGCATGGCTGCATCAGCTTCTGGCCCATGTGTTTGTGCGATCGTAGAAGCAGACCGAGTGGGTGCTGGTGTCTCAAACAGAGTGGAATCTCCGGTGTCTGGGATCGTGGCTGAGTGAATCATCGTGTCTATAGGTCTGGAGGAAGATGAGGTAAGCAGGGACAGTGTGGGAGTCAAGGAGGGGGAGGCAGAATTTGAAGTGGAGACACCAAGCGTGTCAGAAAGAGGGGGTGACAAAGAATTGATTTCCCCAGCATTCTGTGTTAACAGAACAGCTGGGGATGTCGTTGTTGATGACACCAACAGCACATTTATGTGATCAGTAGTAGTTTCAGGTGTCACAGTTTGATACTTTGGCTTCACAGGGTCAGGTAGAGGTCGGGGTCGGGTCATGGGTCGCCCCCTGGGCCTGTTGATGATTCGTCTTCTCTGCCCAGGCCTCCGGCGGGAGTTCCAAGGGCCTTGAGGGCTGGAGCTTGGAACCATATTAGACAGGACTCTCTGCCGGGGCCTCTGAGGTCCAGTTGTAGTTAGATTGAGGTTTGCTTCTCGCTCATCTTCTTGGCCTGGTTCTGGTATTATTTTATTATTTATACTTCCTGAGACTGGTTTTGCGGTAACTGATTCTTTCCGAGTGTTTGGTAGTGTCACTATACCTAGTGAGCGCTCTCTTTCTGTCTGTAGAACCGTTGTCTCTGCATGTGGACCTGTTGTCTCTGTCTGTGGACCTGTTGTTGTTGTCTGTGGACCTGTTGTTGTTGTCTGTGGACCCGTTGTCATTGTCTGTGGACCCATTGTCTCTATCTGCGGAGCTGTTGTCTCGGACTGTGGACCTGTTGTCTCTGCCTGGTTTTCTCTACTTGATTGAGATTCTGTTGACCTCATTGTCCCTTGATTTGTCTCTGTGTCTGTTTTAATTTCTCTAAAATTAGTGTCAACGGGCTGAAGGCGTTCCACTTGCAGGTCAGTACTGCTAACAGACGACCCCTCAGGCTCTGAATCCACTTTTGCTTCCTCCGCTTTATCGCTCTCTGTATCCTCATCATCCTTGTGGCTTCCTGTGTCTCCGCTATTTCCTCCCTCCTCGTGTTCAGCTGTGGGTGTTTCTGTTGTGACGGACTGGTTGTTATCAGCATGTGCAGTTTTTTGCCTTATCTTAGCCAGGAGGTCTGCCCACTTCTGTGGATCTAATCTTCGTTTGTTTGCTGCAACTCTGTGTCTGTTCTCAAAGCGGTTCCCTCTCTGGTCAGTAGATGATGCAGGCTCTCCTCCTCTGCTCATGGTCCCTTCCCTTATAGGAAAACGTCTTCTGGGTTTTCCGATTCGTCTATTTGGGGAAGGCGGAGGAAGCCTTGACTGTTTTCTAATGCCAGTAACATTTCTCTCTTCTTTCTCTTCTTCATTCCCAGATCCTTCCTCCGTTTGGTGGAATGGAGCTCGTATCTTGGTTGAACGACCAGAGGCTGACTGAGGCCCTCTGGGAAAAGAGATTCTAAGTGGAGGGGGCTGTTGTGAGTGCAATTCCAGCTGCATAGACATGGAATCACTACCAAACTCATTGACCACAATACAGCGGTACTGACCAGCATCGCTCTTAGAGGGCTTCTGAAAAGTGAGACTCCCATTTGATTGCACAGTTAGCCCACTTAGTGCAGGTAATCCCTGCCATACTATTCTTCTTTCTGGTAGCATCCAACACACATTAGGCGCTGGTGAACCTGATGCCTTGCAGGGGAGACTGATGGGCTCCCCAACCGTTCCGCTAACAGGAGGTTGAATTTGCTCTCCCATAGGTGGAACAGAAGACTCCTCTACTGCCAGGCGAATGGGGATAACATCTACATCCCTATCTACCCGGGCAACGCAGTAGTAGACCCCAGCATCTGAGAACTGCACTTCCTGAAGGACTAAGCCAGACGTTGAGGCCCACGTTCCACCATGAACGCTGTTGGAGGAGGATATATGCTTGGATCCACCTGGGAGAATCCACTGTACTGCGGGGTTTCCGGAACTCAGAGGGGCGCAAGGTAGCTCCACCTTACTGCCTGCTGCTACTGCCAATGCCTTGGTTTGATTGGTTGAAATCAGCACCCATGGGTGAGAGGAAGGGGAGGATGTTGTTGAAGAAGTCAGGTCAGGGTGAGCAGAAACTCTTGTTGAGTATATCAGATGAACCTTCTGTCCGTTAGACTGTGCTCTGTTTAGCTGAAGGCTAATGGCTGGCTGTAGCAACCAGTCTGGTCTTACTTTGACAGAAGCTTTGACTCCTGTGTGATAAAATCCATCTGTCTCTGCCACCTGCCTGTAGCGGTAGACCAGCGTCGGTGGATTACCCAGCATGATCTCTCTCTCCAGGCGAACTGCCGTGTCGCTGTAGTATGCTAGGATTCTCCAAAGCTTCTCGTAGCTCTCCCTCTCCACAGGACACTCCAGGGAGAGCGACAGGGCAAGCGGAAGAGGAGAAGAGGAAGAAATGGACAGATCTGGAGGTGGAGCAGTATCCTGAGAGTGAGTGATGTTGCAGCTCAGATCCACACGGTCCCCCTGTTGGTCAGACAGATTTAGAGAAGCTGAGCCTAAAGGCTCTCTGAAGGAGTCACGTGATTGGATGTCACGTATTTCTGTCGCTAAAGGTGCGTCTCTTCCATCGGAGGCGATGACAGGTGCGGTGCATGATAAGTCCGTCTGCTCAAGCAAGCCTTGTCCTTGAAGGGAGGGAGGAGTACCACAAATTGGACACTGGGGACCACCCGGGCATTTCATTAGGCCTAATTGAAAAAGACACACATATCAGCTATCTGCACATATTAGTGGTGTCATACTTTAGTCATGCCAGCTCTTCGCAAGCACTGATTGCCCTTTATATCTCTTACTAATTATGTATGGTTACTCCATCCACCCATAAATGAGAACTATGCATCAGTTCATTATCACAAAGCTGTCATTAGCATATATTTCGAATGCCTGCACACATCAATGCTGTCATCATGGATTAGTCATGGCAGGCTAAGTCTGGCATATCAATGGGACACCTTTCACGGTTCAGCCATCTTTCACATCTCAATAACATCCACAAGGCAGTCTGGAGGAGATAGAGAGAATGGGGGGGATAGTGTGTGATGAGAAGCAGATGGAGAAAGGTTAGAAGTATCAAGATAAGAACACAAGATATGTTAAAAAGTACATTTTTTCCCATTTTCCAACAATCTGGCAGGATATGACATATTATATTTTTAGAATTCTCACTTCAGCATGACTACTGGAATGGTTGCATAAATTACAGGGCCTTCAATGTGTGGGAGCCAGAGCACCAAGAAAAAAATGTGTTTCTGATAATCAGCCACCTGGATGAGCCGGAGCCCAGCTGAGAAACCACTTCATCCGACAATCACAGCTCCACGGATTGGGCTGCAGCAGGAGAGTCTCCAGCAGAGGTGCTGTGGTTAAAGTCTCTCGTGGCAGAGTGGTGAGACTGTTGTTGGACAGGTCCAGGTGCCTGTGGGAGAGAATACAGAGTAAAGGGAAATATCAAGATGAACAGTTGGATATATGGGTTGAATCAAAGTCGTAGAAAAAAGGAGGAATGCATGAAAGAGAGAGAGAGCAAGGGGGTGGGGTGGGGGTGGGGGGGCAGTAAGAGAATAAAGGTAAGGGAAATAAAATCATACATCATTTTTATCATTTCCATCATCCCCTTCATGTTCAAACGAAAGTAAATCCTCCACACTAGTAATACATGTGGATTAGATAAAGGGTGAGGAGATGAGGATTTAAATTTAGCTTTAAATCTCTTTGTAAAACCACAATGGTCTTCTTTGAAGAGTCAATCAAGCATCCCTTTATTTTGGTTTTACATTTTCATGAAGGGGGCAGCAGGGCACCTATCGCAGTGGGTAGCACAGTTGCCTCACAGCAAACATTTTCAGGCCTTCAAGCCTTTTGCTCTTTTGTGTAGAGTCTGCATGTTCTCCCTGTGTTTGCATGGGTTCTCTCCGGGTTCTCGGGCTCCCCCCACACCCCAAAGACATTCAGTATAGGTAATCCATATCGGTTGAGTCCAGAGGAACTGGACTTCTGTAGTGGCTTGAAGACGTTTCACATCTAATCCCAGAGGCTTCTTCTAAGACGCCTGTCTTGTGAACAGAAGCCCAAGCAAGAATGAGGTAAAACACGTCATGGACCTGAGAGCAAAACTCCACACACTCCTGCAGATATCATGGAAGGATTTACTCAAGGCCCAGGATCATCAGAAATGGCAAAAACTCTTTAAGGTCACACGACAGGTGTGTGAGGTTGACTGTGAGGTTGTGCACTCTGACATGGGCGGGGCGACACATGTCTATCACTGCAGCGTCCTTAAAGCAGGAGAGAAGCAGAACCTGTTTCTCTGGTGACCTGATGATTGAGAGAGATGAGTCAAGTACCAAAATCTACAAATCCTGCCTCACTACTTTGTAGTGACCATCCCTCACTGTCCCTGAGAGCAGATTTCATTACATTTCATGCTTCCAGTCGTTGAAGCTCACTTGAGAGTAGAGAAGTAGTAAGTATTCAGGAGCGACAGCGTGCAGAGAGAGTGAGGGTGCAGCTGATGCAGCCTGTTCCCCTGCAGGCGGAGCAGCCTGAGGCTCGGCAGCTGGAGCAGGGCCCGGGGGTGGAGGTGCTGGAGGAGGTTGTGGTCCAAGTAGAGACGCAGCAGCGAGGTCAGGCCAGAGAAGGTCAGCGACGAGGAGATCTCTCTCAGCTTGTTATAGCTGAGCTTTAATATCTTTGGGGAGAAGAGGGAGGAAGAAGGATCAGATGAGAAATCAATTGGAAAACAATCGACTGGAGATCGATAAATTTGAATTTCTGACAAATGCTGCATTACGATGGGAACTGGAACGAGGGTGAAGACATGGAAAAAAAACTCCTTGCCATAAAGTGATTGTGAATGAATGCACTCTTTGGAAACATTAAGAAAATTGGTGGGAAAACTTCCAGCAGCCACAACCATGCATTTAACAACTGTGAGAATTGCTCAACGCAAACAAGATGACAATAAATTCATGCTGTGAATTTATTAGATCAAAGAAGAGAAATCTAAAAGGATATTCAAGGATTTCAGGTCTTCCACTTTTCAAATTTGTAATTTAGTCCTTTATCCTTGAGGGATTCCGAAGGATTCTAACGCGATTCTATTCATGTGTTCAGAGTCCCCCAAATTTCAAGAAGCCAAACCATGAAATCCACACTGTGGAATTGTGTTTCTATGAGGCTTATGATAAAGCTGCTCCCCGGAGAGGCTACTTAGCTGGAAGAGTTCCAGCTGCTGTCAGATCTAGCGCGCTAAGATGTCAGCACATGGAAATATGGATCCCATTATCACACAACAAGTATATGCGTATGAGCCTGGAAGATGGAGAGAACAATTGCTTATTGAAAGATATAATTTCCCCACAGACCGTTAAAGCTGCCCATAGTCTTATCACATCATGTAACGTGTTTCTTCTCACACAACCATCAAAAATACTGTATGACAGCATGTAAATGATACATTAGAGCATGAATTAGAATGAAAATTATCAAAAATGTTGTGAGGGTCATGCAGAGTGTTGCTCTAAATGTCCATGCTGGTTTCACAAAGCCCTTTGTATCAGTGCGATTTATGTAGATTTATCTATACATTTGGACTTTCTACATAAATTCAGGAGTTTCCTAGAAAGTTAACTGCATGACTTGTGAGTGTAGAAAGTTTAAGAGCTCAGCATTCTACAGAAAAGCAAATGGGAAACGATGCAGGGGCTCCTGGATGGTCGGCGCTGCCTGAGGCAGGAAAGGGTTTAAAGCAAAGTTTCTTCAGGCTTGCTCCGGGCTTAATTTTCACTTCTCTGTCATGGGAAAACATTCACTTCCAAAGATTAAAAGGTTAAATATGTGAGAAGACACTTGTCCTCACAAACAGGACAAAGGACAGTTTCAATGCTGGCTGTGATTTACTGCCAGAGGGAGATTCTGGGGGATCATTCTGGGGGATGCTTACACACCAATCACCAATTGTGATTGTCTTATTGTGTAGGTGCTGAAGTAGCTCCTCTGTAGTAGCCAGAAAACAAAGGCACGCACATACAGGAGTCTTAGCCAACCATGACCCTGTCACCGGTTCACCAGTTGACCTGACCACCAGGCACTGCCCAATGCAGACCAAGAACACGCAACAACCACTGCAGTCATTAAGTACTGTCATTAATCCATCACAATATGAACCTTTTCAGAGTCACCCAGAATCTTATGCTTGCCCTTTTTTCCTGCTTCCAACAAATCAGCTTTGCAGAAAAAAGTTTCACTTGCTGCTTAATTTGTTCCTTCCACTGACAAGCATCATTGTACCAAAATATTAATTTTCCTGACTTCTTCGACCGTGGTTATTATTTTATGGCTGATCAGTGTCAATGGAATTCCCTTATGCTTCTGCTACTCTTCTAACTGTTCACCTGTAGAGATTTCATGTCTCTGAAAGCTGAGTCTTGAAGATGTTGGAGGTCGTTGCTGTGGAGCATCAGAAGCTCCGCCTTCTTCAGCCCAGCCAGAGAACTGTCATGGATATTGCTGATGCTGTTGAACCTGCAAGAGCACAGAAACCACATCAACTACTACGTCCAAACATACCAACATTTCTTTGACCACTCATTACTTTAACACCTGGGTACAAAGTGTTGTTGGTGGGTGTGCTTAAAGGTGCAGTGTGTAAAAGTATGTGGCAGCTCTCAGTGAGGAGCCAGATTATATTACACATCCGGTCACCCGTCCCCATCAAAGAAGCTACGGGGGCTCCAAGGGTCAAAAAGATATCATCAAGTAGTGTGTCAAGTGATGAGATTAAATGTAGGGAAGTACTGGATTTATATTGTGAATGTTTGGTTGTATATTTCTAACACTAGGGGAAGCTTTATCTCCTAAAGTTTTTGAGCCATAATTTCTCAGCTGTGGTCTCCGATTCAGTCCAAATTTGGTGAATATGAATTGAATGGAGGAGATCTAACTCGTAGATCACATTTTATTCTAATAGCACATATTTTACTTACTAGCAGGGGCTTTTTTTATATATAAAAAACAGTTTTTTTTACCATAACATCACATTTTATTTGAGGAGTTCAATCAGGCAGGTTGCTTATACTAGGCAGGGGATTGGGGGTCATTCAGGGATCTAACCATGCTGTCGGGATCCCCGGCGTAAACCTAGTTTAATCTATAAAACTATAGGTCAAATCGTAGATGTAAGTTAACTAATATTATTATTTGTTCCACATTGTGGTAAGTTTTCTGTTGTGACTTTGTCCCACCCAAAGAGGAGGGTTTCAAGAGTTCTTATTTAGCACAGTAAAAAACTTGAGGAGCTTGAAACCATGCCTTCAAAGGAGGTAATTATGAGGACCCCAATCCTGAAACCATTGACAGCTAAACCAGTGACGTCTGTGCAGTCCAACAGGGAATTCAACGCGGTGGGCACATACGGCTGCAAGATGCAGGTGGGATCCTTCTCTGTAGCCCACCTGACCCCCGACCAGCTGCAAGCAACCAACAAGATGTAGCAAGAACTCAGCACTTTGTGGCCACCCATTGCCTGCCGAGTTGAATTCCCTGGGCGGGCTGTGAGAACTTCCCCGTTCATGTCTTAATTGTTTCACAAGTTCGGTCGTCATGTTTCCTTTGACGGTGAGGTTTTACACACGGTTGCTTTTTCTTGTGATAAATAGTATGTATGATCCGCCCTTTGTCTACACAAATTTCTAGCAACAACGTACTCATCATCTTCTTCTTCCTCGTTAGTACTTAGAGATTAAACATTTCTTCGCCGTCTTTCTGCAACATATAACACAAAAAGTCCTCTCTGACAGTGCCAGGGTTGATTTGGCAGAGGACCTGCCCCCTCTGGAGATATAAAGGGAAATTTCAAAGCCACTGCTTTTCCATTTTTTTAAAGATAAACCCCCAAATTTGACACACTGCTCCTTTAAATGCGGACCCTTACCCCAGGTTAATGCGGCGTGTGTGTGCTGGAAGGCCAGGAGGGATGTTGATGAGGGAACGGAAAGTGCAGTGGACTTCGTTGGCCTGGTAGCAGTTACAGCTTCTGGGACAAGCCTGGCCCGAGGACAACCCAGCAAGAGTCAGTACCAGGAGGGCCAGGAGTGGAACCGGCGCACACTCACTCAGATGCATCTTTACTCCACAGCAGGAGAGGCTGCTCTCTAACTGTGTCTGGAAAAGAGAGAAAGGAAGCAGCAGAGTGAGAGGTCCTGAAGTCAGTGTTTTATTCACACAGAGCCCAAACACAGATTTGAATCAAGAGGACAATCAGCTGAAAATATGGAAAACATTTACTGCAGAGTTCAAAAAGAAGCACACACCCACACTTGGCACCTGTTTGACACAAAATGATTCGGTACTTTTTGTTTTGTTAGTCTTCCAATACTACAGGTTCATTAAATTACATACAGTAGATCAGCAAATAACAGGCAGAAGGATTCAGCGATGAACGACTGGGAAGATGAACCGACAGACTGTCCGTCTCAACGCGCGCGCGCGTGCACGCGCACACACTTTTCAAACTATGGCTTAACTTTTAGTCAATCGCACACTCTGGTGAAAATGATCCCTTGCAAATCCATTATTGTAATCCTCATTAATGGTTATAAACATACCTTTAAATGTTTTAGTCCAGGAGGAGCATGCAAACTTATTTCGCCGAATTCATCATTTCTCCCATAAAATCCGTATTTTCTGGATTTAACGTGCAACCATCCTCTTTATCCACCGGTTAACTCTGCGATTGTTGACCTACGGAAAATATAAAACTCCCCAAAAAGTTGTCAGGTTCGTGTAGAGATAATCCGAGGAGAGGAGCAGAAATCCAACAGGTCTCGTGCGCGTCTCTCTGAGAAAGAAGAGGAGCGCTAAAAGTTTGAGGCGGACTTTCTGCGGCGAGAGCGCCTCGCGCTTCTGGTGTTCGCGCGTGAGCGTCTGCGTGGATGACCGTGGATGTGTGAGAATGTGTATTAGAGCTTTGGAAGGGAGACTGGACCGAAATGAACTCTGACGCTAAGGCAGAGGGAGTTTGTGTAAGGAGGGGCACTTTGGTGGAGCAAAATGTAACTTTCACATCCTTACATGGAGGCTGCTATAGAAAATTAAACATCTAATTTACTTAATTTAATTATGTAAACTCCTCCCACTACAAAATACAAAAAGTTTTAATCTTTGAAGCGAATGTCACCAAACCAACTTAATTCAGTGCTACATGAATATTAGTGGGTGCAGGGAGGACACTTTTTTTATTTTATTTTTTGATAAATGAATAATTACTCAAACTAACTGACTCTTTTTAGACTAAAAAAGTCACCACAGTTCATCTGATCAGGTTGGCTGGTGCAGAAGGCTTTAAATCTTTGACCTTACTTCCACTTCCTGTCAGCCAGAGCACAGTATTTGGTATTATCAAAGCCTCGCTAAGCTAGCTTGCTTCATGTGAATCATCTAGTTAGCCAGGTTAGATGTAGATGTATCATAATAGATCTGTTGTCCACCCATAGAGGCCCAATGTCTGCCTGTGTGCGTGGGTACATGCATTTGTGCAACTCAGCATAATTTACTGAATCAAATCAATTATGGAGCATGCACTAAACACAATTATGTAATCCCCAAACCCTGACTTTTAAATCAATACAAAGAAACGTCCCTGCTGTCATTGTGAAAGATGTAAGTATTTAGTTCTTTCAACATAATAAAAAAAAATCATGAAATGCGAATAACATCCACGTTTCAGTAATTGAACACAATTATGTTGCATGTACTGAACACAAATGTGTGATACTGAAATGTTTACTATTACATTAATGCAATTAAAATGACTTCTTTTAAGGGTCAAAGATGTAAAAATGTTGTTGTTTTAACATAAAAAGTCATGTACTGTAAATAAAATGAATAAATCAAATTGCTTCTACTCAACATAATAATGTAATCCCAAAACCATTTATTCTTACAGGAATGCAACCAAACCCTATTTTAAACAGTAAAATACTTAACTATTTAGTTCTTTCAACATAAAACAGTAATGTATTGAATTTCTGTAAAAGTTATGTTTTCTATACTAAACATAATTTTGTAATCTCAAATCCTTAAAACATCCCTTTAATATAATGAAGCACCCTTGTTTTAATTGCACATATTTATCAGATGTCTTTCATCAGATGAATACATTTTTTTCACAATTTTATCGTGATTTTGATTTTGCATATTTGCAAGTGTTTTGAAAGGATAAGCGTTGATCCCAAATGACCGTTTAACCTCATTAGGGTTGATTTGATCAGTTTTACCATTCTGGGTTCTTCTTATGAAATGTGTGAGAGGGCAATGAAATGTCCCCTCTTTCGTGTGTTCTCAAATTTACTGGCGTCCCATAATGATCACACCTCCTTCTGGGAGAGACTGAAATAAAGAGACCACAAAAATAGGCCGATACTTTTCAGCTGTTCTCTCCTGTAAACAGTGTGACCCTGCACCCGCGATCCTCTAAGAGCCCACCTCTGAGTGAGTGAAGGCATGTGTGTGTGTGTGTGTGTGTGTGTGGGGGGGGGGGCATGAGACAGTGGCGTCCACTGAAGTTTCTAACTTTCCCATTAGGCCTCATATGCTGGATAATCTCTGTTTAAGTCTGTTCATATGGATAAGTGGTCCCGGTAAAGCAGAGGGTGTTGTTTTTTTCTCCCGGCCCTTGGGGCAGCGGTGCTGGAGCGCAGCAGGAGCAGCAGATGTGGGAACGGGGTCACCACTCAGGGGGGTCACTGCATTGTCACATCTGCTGCATGAGTAATGGATCGTAAGATTAATCTTTAATGATTATGATGATTATCCCCCCGACCTTGACAGTCGACAAGTGAACATCTGTAAATATCTTTGATGATGTCATTTAACGTTTTACCGCCACCAGTAACTTTCTCTCTAATGGTTTTCCACCAATGACCCGGACCTCCACCTCCTGGCTAGAACTTTTTTTCTGCAGGCGATGTTGTCATGTTTCAGCGACGGCCTCTCACGCTAAACTGAAATCCCATCACTGGCTGTGAAAAGCATTAAGCCCTGATCCAGCTCACTTCATTACAAAACTCTTTCCTCTATTGGAACCTACTGGATCACAAGAAACCAATCACTCTCTGTCAGACAGGAAGGAAGGAACCCGTGATGTCATCACTGAATACCAAATTTTGTGCACGGAGCCAAATGACAGAATGAATGAAACCAGAAAAGTTCTGTACTGTCCTACTACCATTACTACTCAAAGTATTAGTACTACTACTATTACCACTAATAGTTCTAATATCATTAATACCACTACCACTATTACTGAAAATACTGCTACTATATTCTCCTGCAACTACTAATGCTACTGCTACTACTGCTACAAGTACAACTACTGACACTACTACTACTACTACTACTAGTACTACTACTACTATTTTTACTGCTACTATTACTACTAGTAGTACTACTATTACTACTTCTACTATTACTACTACCAGTACTACTACTACTTTTACCGCTAGTACTACTACTATTTTTACTGCTACTATTACTACTAGTAGTACTACTATTACTACTTCTACTATTACTACTACTACTAGTACTACTACTACTTTTACTGCTAGTACTACTACTACTTTTACTGCTACTATTACTAATTCATTTACTATTACATCTACTACTACTACTACTATTACTACTACTTGTACTACTACTACTAGTAGTACTACTACTACTACTACTAGTACTACTAATACTACAACTAATACTGATTTTGTCCTGAATTTGATGTTGGAAGCAGGAAAGTAAGAAGATAAAAGATGAGGCTTCTAAATCCGCAAGGACTGGTGGTTTTAATGTTATGGCTGATTTGTGCAATTATGAATGTGAGCAATGAAGATGACCAAATCTGACCCAAACGAGAACAAAAAGATCCAATCAGAACACTAAGGCTTGTAATGTGACTGAAACCACTGAGTGTAGAAGAAAGCCAATCAAATAATGACAAAAATAAATGACTTCCGTGATTAATTACTGCCTCCATACTCTGAGTCACATCTAGTTAAGGAAATAAAGTTTCTCTCTGGCTCCATAAGCCTGAAATCCAGGCTCGCCCACTTAGATTTTAAAAAGTACACTGGTCATCAGTGCTCGGTCTCCGGGGTTTGCTGCTATCTGGGTCAGGTATTGGAGAGCTGAGTCATGACTTCAGGAAGTAAACAAGCCCGTGTGGAGATAAGACCAGCTTGCTGATACATAATTTCAAATGTGGGCATTATTTATTCTTTTTGATCTGGCTTTGAGTCATGAATAAACTCTTTGAAATTTCCAGCTGAAATAATCCTTGCATTCTATTAACTTACATATAGCCCCGGTTCTGGTGTTTTGCATTATTGAACTGGACTGCTATGACTTTCTCTCTTTTCTCTATTCGCTCCTTTATCAACATTTCTTCATAAAGGGTGTGGCGCAGCAATGAGCTGCAGATGCACAAAATATCCGTGTACATTTATTACTTAAACTCTATCATATTGCAAATATTGTGTGTATTTTTATCGCAAGGGGTTAAATTTAGAAAATAATATAAAAAAAAGAGAAATGATCACTCAATTTTCCCTGATTGTCACGGTCAGTGAGAAAAAGTGAAAACAGGGTCAGGGGTCTCAGAAGGGAAAGGACACCCAGATCTGTCCTTAAGACAACCAAGACCTTCAGTTATGTTCTCCCTGACCTCAGGGTCCAAGCAGGTTGAGACCGCCGACTCATAAAGAGCGTTTTAGTGGTAGGAACAGGTTGACCAGTGCAGAGCAAACCCTCTCAGTGAAACCAGGGCTTCTGCACTGGTCAGTTTGGCGCCCACATCTGCAGCCACATTACGACAGAGGCTGCTAACCCAGTCCACTACCACATAGTAGTTCCCTGGTTTGAAGATCCCTTTACACCCACACTGCCCACAGACACATCCATGACCATACATGATTCTTCATTTAATAAAACGTCCATGTTTTATTTGAAACCATTCGTTGAATGAACATGAGTTCCTCCTCAGCCTGCTGAACATAGATGAATGGATACGCCTTTGGCTAACTTCTGTATATTCAAATGATGTCACTTTTCTTTTTTGTCGTATTTGTTTTTTTTCTTTAAACCAGGCTTCAGACTTTCGCTGCTGATGCATGTGGGCCAAAGACGGGACCAAGAAGCTCTAGTTTACTCAGGAAGTGTCAGTCAGGCTGTACCAAGAGCCTCCGTCCTTAGAGGGGGGGTTCGACTAATTCAGTTTAGTTATTCTAAGCATTTCTTTTGGTATGCCTTGGATTTTAGATACATTTTAATTTGATTAGTTGAGTGTTTATGTTGATTATCAAGCTAACTCTGATGTGTTTCTGTTTTTTTGGTTAGTTAGCTTTCATTATTTCTGATCAGCCACTTTATACACCCCTGTCATTTTTCTGTCATCTCAGTTACTTTGCTAAACTTTTTGTGACGCTTCCGTTTATTTCTGTTTATTTTTATCTCTTTTGTGGGTCCAGAACTTCACTGCTTATTTTTCAAATATTTTCTCATTTTTAAAAAAAAAAGCCCTTTCTTACACAATCCACCCGTGACTCTTCGTCATGTAGAGATCAGTCGGTTTGTTGCTATCTTTAATTTGGGACAAAAATTTGAAGTACTCTCACTGAAGTAAACTAAAGTGATGTTATTTTTAAATCTATTCACTATTTTCCATGGTTTACCTCGAATACAAAAACACAACACAAATTACGTTTTTAACCAAATTAAGCTGTTTTCAACACATCTATTTGGCACAAAACATTAAGATGGGTCAGAAAGCACATAAATATGTTTAGAAATAACTATCCATTCTTGCCCTACGACGACTCATTTAAAAGAAGTCAGCAGTGACATTGGCCGCGTGTTTACTTTACCGTCATGTGACATGGAATGACAATCCATCTGAGCTTGTTGTATATAATACGATGGCTGGTTTTAGATTCTGGTTAAGCTCTCCTTGTTTCTTCTATTTGAGTGTTAATCTCATTCTGAATCATGTTGCATCTTCAAACATCATTATCATATCATAACTTCCTCTGATGCCATTAAGTATCCCCCTCCCTCCCTCCCTCCCCCCTAGAATGTAGATCTAAAAAGAAAACTGACAACGTTAACAACTAGTTTCACCATCACTTCTATAGATCATCTTCCTAGTTGGGTCCTAGGTCTTACCAGTAAGACCTGGGTCCTAGGTCTTACCAGTAGTACACAAAGCCAAAATCAAAAGAAATTCCTGAAGAGCTGAGGAAGTAGATGATAGAAATGGGAAGGGTCCCAAAGCTATCTCTAAGGGTCTCTGTTTCTAGGAGGCCAGTTTTCCAAATTCATCCAAGAGCAGCACAAAGGCTCATGTAGAAAGTCTCATCAGTCATCAGTCAGGGACTTGAAGCGTAAGCAGAACTAAGCAAGACAATCATCCCAAGCAGGAGAGTTAGTCTACCTCTGAATGGAAAGGGAAGGAATAAAACCAGAGATTTGGATGAAGTTTGGACCTGAACCACATTGATATGCTGTATTGGTCCCTGAAAACAATCAATTTATGCTCATAAAGCCTAAAATGTGGCTGCACTAAAGCAGTTCTGCCCGGATGAGAATTCTTACACGGTGATGCCAGACACTGGTCTTAAGTTATCAGAAGCATTTAGTTGCTGCTGAAATGGAAGCAGCTAGCTATTACTGGTAGACCACTAATACTTTTTAACCCTAGTTATTTGGATATAAGAGAGTCTTTGGGGCTTGTTAAATAAAATTACCACTTAAAACTGTCCTAATCTAACACAGTTTAGTGTAAAAGGAATCAGGAGGTGCATCAGTGCCTTTTGACAGCTCTGTAGTTAACCCTCCCGACTTTGAAGTCGAGGTTTCCCCTCATTGCCTAAGGGCACTGAGGCACCAAGACCAGGACCTCGTGGTCAATTATGAATTCGAGGCTCCCGCACGCCATGGGGTCAAGGTTTGTCTTGTTAAACTAGAACCCGGAAGCTAAACAGAAAAGTAGGCAGCAGTTACAGGTAATTACTTGGCTGATGACTGAACGGTCAAATTAGTCTTTTGACGCGGTGCAAGCTTTATTCTCTTTTTTCTGTCTGTCTTGTTATTTGACATGTGTTGCCATGTATAGGCAAAGCTAGCCTCCATTTTGGGTTTCCTCTTTCTGTTAAAAAAATGTAAAATCCATATTTGAACAGGTTTTTGAGTGATATAATTAAAATGCAAGCACATGCACAGAAAGTACTCAATCAGGCTTTACAATAAATGCACTTTTCATTTGAGTGACAGGTACTGTCTGTGCACTAACAAGCATGTTCGGCTTTTCACAGAGTTAGCCGAGTTAGTTAGACTCACAGTCACGATCTGTGGAAAAGAGTTGTGAAGAACCACAACAAAAATAACAACTTATTTATAGATACATTCTGTCTGTGACCTCAGTCAGACAGAGTTCTGGCCCAAATACTTTGAGTTGTTATATAATAAGTGAACATTCTCTCTATATGGTCGTATTTTACAGTGCACCACTACAGGTTCAAACCCATTCCTGCCTTTAGGGTCTTTCTGTGTGGAGTTTGCATGTTCTCCCTGCATCTGCGTACGTTCTTTCCATGTTCTCCAACATCCTCCCACAGTCCCAAAACATGCCATGTAGGTGAGTCGGTGACTGTAAATTGTCTGTATGCGTGAATGCCAACGGTTGTCTGTCTCTTTGCGTCGGCTCTTTTTACCCCTCCTCTATGATCAATCAAAAAGTAGTTTAAAGGCCATGTCAAAACAAAATATGGCACCACTTGATCATCAGAGGTGCATCAGTGCCATGATGATGTTGGTTTATAACCTAATAACTGAGCCTGGAAACTAACTCCAAGTATATCATGTCGTGGGATCCTGGAGCTGAGGAGGTAGAGTGCTCTTCGCTAATTGGAGGATTGATAGTTCAATCCCGGGATTGCCCCTGCAGCCTGATTGTCATAGGGTTTCCGGGCCCCTATTTGATTTATAGGGGCTGTCCATGGCTCTTCAGTGACGCGTCCAATGCAAATATATATTACAGATTGTGTACTGTGTGACAATGTAATAACAAATCATAAACATTATATCATTACATTATCATTATCTTCCATTTTGGCGGATCCAGATGTGTTTTCTAGATCCGAAGTTTAGCTTCTTCTTTGAAATCCATCCATGTATTTTTTGTAACTGTGATCCTGTTCAGAGTGATTCCAGGAGGGCTGGAGCCTATAGGCAGCTTACATTAGGCAAGAGGCGGGGTAACATCTGGACATTTCAATAGTTTGTCACATAGAGACAAGCAGCCATTCACACTCACATTCACCTGTACTGCATGTTTGTAGACCGGAGGAGGAAGCCAGAGTACCTGGAGAGAACCCACACAAACATTTAAAGAGCATGTGAGTTTAGCACAGAATGGCCCCAGGTTCCCAGGGGGATTTGAACCCAGAACCATCTGCTGTGAAGCAGTAGTGCCACTAGATGATGTTACAAGATGGCCCACCTGAGTGGCTGCCTGTTGCTGCAGCTAGAGTCACTTTTCTTTGTTGTTGTTATTGTTTGTGTATTCTCTAATGTCATATCTTTTTTTTTCTGCACTATTATAAAAATGTTTTTCCTGTGGGGATAATGAAGTTTATACCTGTCCGTCTTCCTAACGATACTACGACATAGATTGATGACATCTGAATGACCCTGAGTTAACGTCACACATCACAGCTACCCATTGGCAGGTCATTGTCTCCTCTTCATCACCGTACTGTCGCTCAATACATATTACTTATCTCCAAATATATGCTGATCAGCCGTAGCCTTAGAACCCCTGTCAGGCGAAGTCAGAATCACTTTGATGAACTTGTTACAATTTCGGCAGCAAGTCAACATTCTTTAATATCTCGCCATATACAACTTCATCCACAATTCTCTTTTTACAGTGTGCAATGAGACTTTGAGGACGTTCTAGCTGGCAGTCAGAGTAACAATTTACAGCCAGAAGATTAAAGAGTGCAAAAACATAGAGAGAAGAGCTGTTTACTACGACTCTGTGGATTTACTCAGCGTGTGGACTAATAACAAGACGTCACTAGGATGTATGGCAGCTGCTCAGGCCATAACTTAAAGATCAATGAAGCCGCCGCGGCTCCTACTGCCGCGCTGAAAGGAGAATGGATTCAATTAAGAGATGCATGGAGATAAAAAAAAACAAGCTCCAGTTTTGTCCTCATGAATGATGGACAGTGCTAGTTTGAGAAAACCTCACAGAGAGACTGCGGAGAAATAATCATCATTCAGCTTTTGACCCACAGCACAAAGGAGAGTGAGGAAGAGTGCTTTAAGAAAAATGGAGGCGAGGGTCCCACTGGAGAAATGGAGGCCTATTATCTACAGATGGATGTGTAACATAATAAGCGGAAGGCAGAAGGTAAACAGTAAATCCCGGTCGCAATGCAGCTCCACCATCAGGAAAATTCAAAATATATGAATTCTGTTAAAGCAACAGAAAAGATAAAAGGAGATCTGGCAACCCAGGGTTCTATTTGAGCAGATACATGAGTTGAATTCCCTGCAAGAGAAGCTCTACCTGCACTGCTGTGTTGAATAGGAGATTCTCTCAGATGTTATAAATCAGATCTCCGTGCTTGAGGTCGTTTCTTCGTGTCCTTGGGGCTTTATGGCTGTGACTGCAGGGGTCACTGACAGTGAGGAAATCCTGCAGGAAAGATAAAATGTGAGAGAGACAGAGAGCGACATGAGTAAAAAATATGGATATGAAAGTGGATCTGAATGAGAACAGGCATGTTGTAAGGAGAAAGGGATTGATTCACAAAGTTCAGGAAGGAGAGCTGATGATGAGTAAAGGGAGGGAAAGGTCAGAGGGGTGCGGCGAGGGGTTGAGGAAGTCAATAAAGAGAGGTGGGGGCTGCCGGAGGCATGACGTCTGGTGGCCTGCAGTCCTTTACATATGCGCCCCAGAACAGAGGCTTTAAATCAGCATGAAACACCAACACAGCGAGGACATTTTCAGGTGGGACATTCCTTTCCTTTCCTTTCCTCCTCCTCCTCCTCCTCTGGTTCCCTGTTGCCCTCCTCTCTCTGCAGCAGCAGCAGCAGCAGCAGCAGCAGCAGCTCATTAACAGAGTTACTCATGATTTCATTATGTCCTGACAGACACAATCAGCATATCTAACTTAATGGTGAATCAACATGCTTTAATTAGAATTACTGCAGGCCACTCTGGGATGAGGAGGATTTAATTCTTCTCTGTGCTTTTATTTTTTTCAAACATGGAGAGCAGACCTTTTCATTCATTCTGAAAAGCAGATGGAGTTACTGTTTCTCCATGTTGACTTCACCGCATGTGACAAACAGACAGAATAAACCCATCATCGAATAATCTGTTTATGGTATTGAGATCGGTTGATTGAATCTGCAACGACATTTAATTGTTTTACTTAACCCACTTACTTACTTATTTACTTACTGCAGTTAGGTGGCATTGCCCACCTAGAACCAGAACCAGTGGGCAATGCCAGGACGTTTCACCCAGGACTTCTGGCGGGGGGGTTTTGGAGTTGAGCCGCTTCTCCTCCTCGTCAAAAGGAGCCAGTTAAGGTGGTTTAACATCCGATAAGAATGCCTCCAGGACGGAGGCCTCCCCTTGGAGGTTTCGCAGGCATGTCCAACTGGGAGGAGAACATTTTACCGAGAACTCCCCGGAGATACTTTATACCTCGTCTGGCCGGGAAACGCTTGGGAATTCCCCTGGAAGAGCTGGGGAGTGTTGTTGTGTAGAGGGATTTCTGGAATACCCTTCTCAGCCTGCTGCCACCACAGCTCGACCCCAAACAAGTGGAAGTAAATGGATGGATTAATGGATGGATGTTGATATTATCTAGTAATATTCTATCCTAATGTCGTTGTTCTGTGTGTGTTGTCAGCCGATACTCTTAGCACTGCCGCGGCCGGCTGCTGCCCTGAAACAAACAGCTGTTCTCGTGATTTAGCGACAAATCCAAACCCCTCCATGAATCACTTTCAAATTCTTTACCAACATAAACCTTAGTGTGAGGAGGAACCAGATTTATTTTTGTAAACGGTTGGTTTCATATCTCTGAAACTAGGAGGACATTTAGCTTTAAAAGTTTTTGGGCCATTATTCAACTCTAAGAGATCTACAGTATCTTTCTATTTTCTTCTAATGAATCATGTTACTCACTAGGGGAAGCTATTTTTTTTTTTTAATGAAAAACACAGTTTTTCAGACATGACTTCACATTTAATCTAAGGAGTTCAATCACGGGGATTGCTTGTACTACACAGAGAATTACGGGCTTCTCTGCAATATGCACTTTCTGTCAGGTATGGCAGAATAGGCGTAGATCTTGCCCTTCGCTAATGTAGCACTGAAATGTCCCTGCTGTGTGATGAATAAAGGATATCTTATATTATCTTATCTCATCTTATCTTATCTGGTAAAGTTCTTTTAAAAAACTGGGTTTTCCAATTGCTTGTGCTGGACTTCTTGCAAAGCTAAGCTGGTAACGATAGCTTCATTGTGAAACTGGTGTAGATCTTTCTTGAATATCTAACGAACACATTGCGATCCCAGGTTTTAGGGGCAGATTTTCAGTCAGTGAGTCATGACATGAGGTCAGAGTATCAGCTGCCTTGGCAGAGGTTTGTACTTTCTGAGTAACCAAATCATTTGTGCATACATCTTGTGATGCTGATATACAGTCATGGAGTCATGAGTGTTCTTCCCTATAAAACAGATCCATATGACCAGAAACCAATTCTCGTTGAAGACAGTGAATAAGTGAATTTACCAAAATGCTTGACTGTTCTTTAAATCACAGGCTAGGATTAAGTAGGTTTTTGTTAAAAGTTTGCTTTCTTACATTGACATGAATATATATTTTAGTGAATCCTGACGATCTTAAAGCCTACACTCTCCATAAAAGATCTAAAACTCCTTGGGGTCCTTTTTCTCTTTTTTCTGTCATGGACACTCTTGCCGAGTATTTTTTAGTGAATCTGGATCCCAGGGCGGCGGAACAAATTCCTCAAACTGTTTCCTTGAAACAATGTGAGCAAACAGAGGTTAAAGTAAGACTCTTTTAATGATCCTATATTTTGCAGTGACTATTTAGGCTGTAACTGTTTAGACATCCAATTACTCCAATTGCTGCAGTTGAGGGTTCAGGTCCATAAAGCCCATTCGCAGAGGGGTGTGAGTAAGCGTTCTTGTTAACTAGCTCAAACACTTGGGGCTTTTAGAGGTTTTTCTCATCTCCCTCAAGTCCCCTGGGTCTTGTTTTCCATAATGCCTCATGGCCTGAGGCTAATCACAAAATACAGAGTCACGTTGACGCTTTGTGACAGCAG
Organism: Lophius piscatorius; assembly: GCA_009660295.1. NCBI lineage: Eukaryota > Metazoa > Chordata > Actinopteri > Lophiiformes > Lophiidae > Lophius > Lophius piscatorius. The sequence continues at coordinate 17,872 of VRLP01003854.1, read as the reverse complement.
CATAAGGTAATTGGGCCTTGTGTTGTTTAAATAAGACCTAGTTCTTCAGTTTTTTAGTTCAGTGTGTTCTATTGTCTGTTCTGCTGCCGAAAGGAAAAGGAAAACTTCTTACTCTTAATAGACAAAGCATATAAAAACATCTTGAACCAGAACCAGAACCAGTGGCAGCAGGTACTCTTTGCCACATATGCCACTTTGTCATATAATTAACAGGTCCTGTCAATTTTTTGGAAAATAAATTGTCACTCAACCAACAGTTGAGCAGCACATTACAGGGATAAGATAGTTAACATAGAATGAAGGTTGAAAAAAATAAGATGTTAAAACCGAAATGATGCTGGATGAGAAATGCAAACTTTGCATGTTTGCGCATTTCTATTTCTACAGATAGAAATGGGCAAACATTACATTTAACATCCAAAAAAGAAACAAAAACGAAAATGGAAAACAACAAAAGAAAAATGGCCAAAAGAAAAATCCCTCTGATCTAATCTGAACTAGGATCAGCCAAGAAGGTTAATATTAGATACAGTTTTCTGTACTGTAATCCCTTCACCAGACGGTTCGTTGCTCACTGTGACAGAGGACCTTTAGTTTGAACCCAACTCATCTGGTTTTACCAAAGTTTTCATGAAGACATCTTCTTGCAGACTGTAAATTCTAGCCATATGTGTTCAACTAATGTCTGCATCTTGGACCCATAATGTTTCTACTTTCATTTTGGTCTCTATGAACATGACAGAACTCAAACATTAAGAGGTGGATTTCAAAAGTCAGAGGTCCAAACTTGTGGAATGAACACATTCTCCCTTCAAACACAATCTGAGGCTGGGTGGCATCATTAACTGAGAGGAAGTGGCATTTCACAACGTGCCACTGTGATTCCACTGCTTTATAAAAAGACTGCTAAAATTGGCTGTCGGCTGACCCTACGAGAGGAAGGCTCTGTTTGTTTTAAAAAAGCACCGTCTCACAGCTGTCCCCATGTATCCGGCAACATTAAACACTCAAGGAACATTTTATTGTCAGGCCATCTAACATGGGCTTTTCAGCCATAACATTAAAACCACATGCCTAATCTTGTGAAATACCCCTTTTGCCACATTGACAGTTTGTCCTGAAACCTCTCCATCAGATCAAGCAATTTGATCCATCAACACAAGCTATAGTCTTCTTTCCACACGCGCCTCATTGAGCCTTGAGCTGACGGCTGTACACCAGTTGTTCTTCCTTAAACCACTTTGGTAGGTTCTAAACACTGCAGACCAGGAACACCCAGCAAGACCTCCAGTTGTGGTGATGCTCTGACTCAGCAGTCAAGCTATCAAAACCTGTTCAAGTCACTCACATCATTATGACCATTCTTCTGGCTTCAAACATCAACTTGGAGGACAACATCTTTACGTGCTGCCTTACATATCCCATCCACCTGACAGGTGCCCTTGTAAGGAGATTAAACATAGTTCTGTAGTATATATCAAAACAATGGGAACCAACCCGATCTTAAATATCCAGGAATACAGAAAATGTTTCACTGTGGTCTTAATATTAGGTTAAGTATTAAAAATAACCTTTTTATATTGTATAGGTAATACTTTTAGAGACTTTGAATGATTTCCCTCATTCTGTCCCAGGAACTTTTTCTCAGTGATGAATGTGGAGATGACTACGAAGACCCTTCATCTAAAGTTGTCTCGTTCTATATGTACCGTATCTAGTTAATACTGTTACTTCATCAATTTTTGAAACTCATACACGTAATGTGTGCGCTCCAACACATACAGTAAAAAGACCAATAACAAGAATTTGACGAATGTCTAACATTTTGATGCAATAATCGATTTTTCGATTGTGTGACCGGACACTTTGTAACCTAGGCTGCAGCGTCAGCGTCACTTAGGAGGCTCCGCATTCCTCCCATCCCACAATGTCCCAACCCCTAAACCTTTAATGTTATTTTTAAGGTTAATAATGAAAGCATTAAAGAAGCATTTGTAGTGATCAAATGTATTAGTAAAATAGGAGAATCAGCTGTAATATAGTTCAGCATCATTTCAACTGTGTGCCATTAGGTGTGATTTAAACCTCATCCAATCTGATCCAATATCTACTGCTGTCAGTTATGTCAATGATACTGCAATGCAAAACTATACGGTGGAGAACATTCTTGCTTTTTGTGCTGTATCTACCAGGGATACATATAACCTTGTGTGCTATTCTATTCTATTCTATTCTATTTTATTCTGTTCTATGACCTAAAAATTGTAAGTTAAAGTACATTATTTTTCATTTTCTTATTCATTGCACGTGTAATTTGCTTATTTTACACCCCTTTTGACACAAAATGAGCAGTTTTGTTACTCATAATGCAAAATGTGTCATTCCTTACAATCTAGCACTTAAATCTTGACAGTTCTACCTTTTATATGTTTTTTAAATTCAACACTCTTCTCTGAGTCTGAGTCTGTGCTTCAACCTGACCACCCCATCAAAACATTTCTGGACCCGCCCCTGGGGAAAAAGGGTCACATGTCACCCAAAACATCAAAGTCATAAGAGATAGAAATGGTTGAAAAAGTGAAAGCAAAAGTGTCTTTATCTATCTGATTACCCGTCCATAAGTATTCTTCCCCAGAACAGTTTTTGTCTAACCATACAAACAGACAGATGGACCCCGCAGTGAAAAAATAACCTCCTTGGCAGGAAGTTAAAATAACTGGCCTTGCCACCAAATCACAATAACACACAACCAATGGTGAGAAATGCCAAGGTACTGACACTCACTCGGACACGCACCAAAATTCTTTTCCTTTTTTTTATCTCTTTTTCCCTTCTTCGTTTTCACAAAAAACACTAAAATACATTGACATCATGCACAAAGGCCCCAAAGACACATTTTATTCCCTGTAGGTCAGAAAGACAGAATCTGTAATTATCTCCGCTGACGTTTTCGTTGAGCCTTCACACAAGCTTCCAGACCTCATTATATAACGGCTAAACTCGGTCTTTAACGTATTTAACGCCCTAATTAAACTAATGTCTGAGTCACACCGCAGAGAGTCACCTCCTTCTTCTATTATACAATTCCATTTCTCGTCACTAAGCTACGGTATTTATCCTTCGCTCAGAAAGACACAAATCAGGAAATGCATTTCATCTACTCATTGTACATGACTGTGGATTATAACCTTGTGTGATAGAGCAACAGAACAAAAGGATCTGCCCTGAGCAGCAGAAGCTGTTTTCTCCAAAACTGACTGCTGGTGGTGGCGGCTGACGACTCTGCTGAGACTGATGAATGATGACGTTGATGGCTCTGAGAAGACGTGATGGAGATGGAGAGGACGCACTTACCAGCAGCATTAAGGAACTTGATGAATAGAGCAAGTCATATTTAGTAAGACAGCTGCAAGGTGATGCTAGACTATGTAACATGATAGGCTAATAGGCTAATGGGCTAATGATGAAGACGTCACACCATGATATTGGATAGTTTTGACCGGCTGATGGGAACAGTGGCTAGCATTGATAATCCTGATTGTTAAGCAGGTCATTTAGAGGGATTAGACTGGACTAAAAGGTGTGGTCGACAGAAACGTATGAGCTATGACTCCTGACTGAACCTTCGCCAGGGCTTAATTAGTTATGTCTGTCTCGTATTAGAGGGACTTAGATTGGGGATTGAGATAAAACCTTTTATTTTAGATATTTTCAGTTGTTATTGTTCCATCCATTATTCCATGATAATCAGGGTTAAAGCAGGATAAAGCGTAACATTGGGATTTAACCCAAACTCACCTCATTTACAGACATTGCTCAGCAACCAGACTTTTACAGATGTGGGGGAGGAGGCAGAATCTAGGCCCTTATGATGCTGTAGATACTCTGGCGTCATCCCACACACACATTATGGATTTATGAATGGTCCATAGAAGTGTTTGTTTTTCGTCTCTATGTGTTGGCCAGGAAGTCCGGACCCTGGACATGTATAGGATGTACAGGGTCTCACCTAATGTCAGCTGGGACGGGCAAACCCCCCCCCCTGTGAGCCTACACGAGAATTATTAAGTGTTTGCAGAAGATAGATGAATGGATGCGTGGATGGAAGGATGATGTTTGACTTTGTTCTTTTCAGTTTGCTAACACTTGATTTGAATGGATGAATGGATACTGGGTTATTTCTGTCATTAGGCAGATGAAAAAGTGGACTTAATTCTCTTGTGGTGGAAACATGATCCTTCATCTCTAACCAGAGCTCGTCTTTAATTAGTTCCAAGTGTGACTGAGATGAGGGAAGCTGATTAAAATCACTCCGCTGGAATTCCTTCATGCACTTCAAGAGCTTGTACCTCTAATTAGTTAGGACAAAGCGCTGATCATTGATCATTCTAGTGGGCGTTGTAGTTGGTCTCAGTTCAAGGCAGCAAAGTTTCACACTCTCACACTGTTAGGAAGGTGCTGACTTTCATAGCATGAATGAAAACCGTGTGCTACACCTTTTTACAAGATATTCAATTCAGTTAAAAATCATTTATATAATGCCAAAATCGGGAGAAATGTTTTGTCAAGGCACTTTCGAAAAAGAGCATGTCTAAACAGTACCCTTTTTTTCTACAGTGGATTTTAACAGGCAGAAACCTCAAGCAGAGCCTAACTCACTGACGGCGGGAAACCTTCTGTCTTGACTTGTGGAGTCTAGAACGGAAAGAGAGGAAAAGAGAGGGTGAGTGAGGAGGAGAGAGAGTGAGAGAGGAAGACAGAGTGTGACAAAGAGCGAGAGAGAGAGTGAGAGAGGAAGACAGAGAGTGAGAAAGAGGGAGAGGTGGTGAAGGGACCCAGACATGTACAGCAACAATATCAGTATTTGCTATAACAACAAGGGGATTTCATTTAATAGTATGTATTAAACCTTATAGATAGAAATATAAAACCTAAATAATAATATACAGTAGATTCATATAACATTAAGAAACCAACCTGGTCCACAGCAGCAGGTCCAGACGGGATCATGTGACCTCGCAGGATGAAAAAGCACTAAAACTCCAAGGAAGAAGTCAAGTTAGTAACATGTATTAATGGATATTAATTATTAATTATAGAGAAGGAGAGAGAGAGGATAACAGAGTGTATCATGGGAAATCACCTGGTAGTATAAACATTTAGCAGCATAGCTAAGTACTGGCTTAATTATGAGCTTTACCGTAAAGGAAGGTTTTAATCCTGCTCTTAAATACGGAGAGGCTGTTTGAACCCCCAAACTCAGACTCCCCCTGTCTGAAGGGCTGTTTTATCGTCTTTCTGCTCACAGTTTTATCTCTCAGGCCCAGGACGTTGCTTTGATTCTGACTCATTACTCTCAGGCAGCTGTTTTTGGTCAAACGCTCAAATAATAAAAATAATTCATAAGTCTTAAAAAAAATCCGCCAAAATGACGGTAGACTCTAAAAACCCACTGTGACTCCTACAGTTCTTCCCAGCATGCCTTTTTGGTAACCATAAAATTCACTGTTGAGAGCTGTTTGATTTACGGTAAATTACTACCAAAGAAATGATATATTATTAACCTGTTCTAGTTAATTTGCCTTAAAAATATTCAAGCAGCCAGCTGGATGGCAGGTTTGCGTTGCTTATAGCACACAAAGATTCAGATTAAATCCACTAGGACAATAGATACAACCACATTAAATAACTGCAAATGTATAAATAACACCTTGTTAGGGATGAAAGTTATGTTCGTATGTTGAAAGCATGGTTAAATGTACATATCAGCACAATCTATAACTTAGACAGCGTAGTGCTGCTACTTTTAGGGATTATTACATCGTTACGACTTTTTGGTATTTTTTCCAATAATTTAACAAAAAATATACATTTATACATTCACAGTGAAATGTTTGTTTTTTATTTTTTTGTTCTTTAATTAAAGTTATATGCTGTATCTGCGAAACAATGTATCTACGGCGATATACTTTTATGATCTTTTACTGCTGCCATTATCATTTTTGCTGTCATTTCCAGAAGCATTTTTTTGCAGTGCAGGTTTTGGAAGTACATTCATCAAGTGATAAAAATCACATCTAAAAGTACTAAATGTTTGATGTGTTTATGCAGAATGGGTAAATAAGTGATCGGTCAGAGTGCTGAGTGTTTGGTTCAGAGCGTTTCTTAACTGCAAGCATGTGGCCCAAAAAAAAACAGAAAAAGAAAATAATTCAGTTAATAAATAGTCACATTGTAAAGAGAAGATTCCATAGAACACAAACCTACATAGTGGCGTCCCGCAGAGGGTTTATAGCTGTGAAGATGTGCAACAGGAAATATGCATCTTGAAAAAGAAAATGAAATATCTCAGTTGAGTTGCTCCACATAGTGATTTCTTTTCATTTAATTGGGCTTTTTCTTCTGCGGCGACTCTCTAGAATCTGTTCAGGGACTCCAGATGAAAATTAGCTGTTTGACATATTTTTGCAGAAACGTTAATTACTCTGCTCTCTGCTGGAGAGAATAAAGGAGATGCAAGATGTCATTATTGAATATGAATAAATAAAGAAGAGCTTGGGATCTTTTTGTCAGATCTACAGGAAGTTCTGCTAGTCAGAACCCGAGCTAAGGACTCATTAAAACTCCCCCGTCCCCTTAGAGCCGGCTGAATGTGTGGAGAATAATGAATGAGTGACCTCACTTAAATCCATGTGGCCTCCTTGCATTCCTTCTACTCCTCCCTGTACCTGATCCCTTGTCTCTTCTTCTTTCACTGTAAAGACGGTGTGTGTAGGTGTAGGCACGCGCGTGTGTGTGTGTGAGTGTGTGTGTGTGTGTGTGTGTGTGCACTTGTCATTGTGTCCCAGCCTGTCTCCAGATGTCAGGGGGCAGGAGGGCCGCAGATGGTTGTCATTCCGCTCTGACATGGACAGGAAGAAAGAAACTGAGACAGGATCAGTGAAAGAGAGAGAAAAAGGGAGAGAGGGATAAATGGAGCATGTGTAGAAAAGAAGGAGAGCGAGAAAGAGAGCGATGACAGACAGTAAAGAGGCGTCTCTCAGCTTTAGCTCTGCTTGAGGGGACATTCTGCACAGGGAAAAATGTTTTTTATACTTTCTAACATGCTTTAGAAGTTAAAGCTGATTTTCTCCCAGGTAAACATTTCAAATACATTTCTACTCATATTTAGGAAGTAATAAAGTGCAAATACTTCTTTATTGTGGTAGTTTGTCCTCAACTATACTGAAGTAGAGTTGCTCTTCCCTTAAGGGTTGCCACAGCGGATCATCTCGTTCTGCATACTGATTTGGCATCGGTTTTACGTCCCATGCCTTTCTTGACACAACCTTCCCATTTAGCCGGACTTGTGACCGACACTAGAAGTACACTGTCTCGTCAGACCCATGTGGTTGGCTTAGAGACTTTAAGTGTCTGCACGTAACAATGCTTATATCTAATCCTTACTTTTCCAAAACTGGAGTCATGTGGTGTTTCTAATCTCACAATAGACACCCTCATCGAGATGACCCGACCGAGGTTGATCAAGCCTTGGTCTGAATCCTACCGGCACCATGCTGAGGCCCTCGTCAACCAGGGGCACCTTTATGCACTAAGAAGTCTCCATCTTATTAATGTCCAACAAATGGAGGCAGAGATGTAAGTGTTAATCTGGGCTCACACCCACCTAGGATCTTTCTGTGTGGAATATGCATTTCACGAATGATTGCGTGTCCATGTGTTCTGTTATGAACTTGTGGCTCCTCCAGAGAGTACCCCACCTCTTGCTCAAAGCCAACTGGGACAGGATCCAGCTCCCCCATCGCCCTGCACAGGGTTACAGAAAACGCATGGATGAACGAGGGTCAGTTAAGTTCGCACAAAAAAAGCTGGTAGAAATGTCCTTCAATCTTGTTACTCTTACATTTTCAACATTTTCGAGGCAGTTGGAAGAGCTTTATTGTGAAACATTTGCAGGCAGCACCACGTGTAAATGATGACAGACAGAATGGAAGACCCGAAATGCCTTCAGTATGAAGAAACCTGTTGGAGATGAACAAAACCCAAACCAGACAGCCATGGCCGTACCCTACGTTGTAGTCACTGAGGTTGGAACCTCCGGCCGTTTTTGGTGCTGCAAAGATATTGTACAATGCCAAAGTAAAAGATGTCTTCATCTGATCACCAAGTTCATTGCATGTGCGTGTGGATGGAGGGAATAATCTTAGTCTATCCACTCTCTCTCACAGTTCAGTCTTTGGACCTGGGTATCTCTAGATCCTCCAGTACGGCCGTGTGAATGGAGAGAGAGTCATATTTAAAGACATCAGCTGATGGTGATGGGTTGAGAATGAAAGGGAGACACTGATTGGATGAATGAGGCTATATGAATATAGTTGATATCAGTTGATGCCCCAGGGGGGAATTGATAGAGCATGTGCAAGGGATGTAAAAAAGAGAGTGGTGTGAGCAGTGACTGTGGTCCGAGTATGCGAGAGGATCGTCTTCCTGAATGACCTTTCCATAGATCTCCATTATATATTTAACTTCTAACTGAATCTGCAGAGTTTCAGCAAGATGCTGATCTCAGTGTCAGGTCGGTAAAATGATTATTGTCTCATAGGGATGAATTTTCCATCAGCTCTAAGAATTAAATCATTATGGATCTTCCAGATATGGAATATTACTTGGATCCAGATCACACTTTGATTTGTGTCAGATAATGGAGATGTCATCACTTCATTTTTGTCGAGGCATTGCAGCTATTATCCATGAAGTTTGCAGCTGTTGATTGTTCGTGAGGCTGCACCCATCCGCTACAAATACAATAATTGAAATCTGCTCACACGTATTATACACTTTAGTGACCTAAGATACACTCTGGGCTTCTATTAAAATGTTGCTCGTGTGTCTAAGACGGAAGAATACTATTACATGAATGGGATTGTCCTTGAGCGCTGTTCTTTGTGGCGTAACGAATTCACTCCAATGAAAGAGTAAATGACCATACAGGATGTTTGATGTCAGTGTTTGTGCATGCAGAGTAGAAGAGGAGTGTTGGATTGAGGCTGGACGAGGAGAGAAAGGAGTGGAAAATGAGGGGAAGGTTAATGAGGAGTCTGACGCCCCAGGGAGCTTTCCTGGGCTCCAGACATACATGCAGACACGCACACACCTAAACACCAGAGTAAATCCTCAGGAAAAGCTGTTAACCTGTAGCTTAGTTAATCAACAGGCCAACAAAATAGGGAGGCTGCCTCGTTAACACACATAAATAGACTCACAGCACTGTCACAAGACAACGGGCTCTTTTGTCAAATGAGACGAAGCCTCATTTGACACATTTAGAAGTCAGCTGGTCAATGTTAAGAGCCATCCAGTCCCTGTGTAACCACAGTGACAGTTGTGTTTGTATCCTCAGCAGAAAGTCAGATGTTTTCAGAGAGTGTCAGACTCTGCCAGGGTTGTCCCTTGTCTCCGATTCTGTTGTTAATATTCATGGACAGGATTTCAAGTCGCAGTCGAGGTGGGCAGGGTGTTGGATTTGGGGAGGTTAGAATGACATCACTGCTGTTGGAAGATGATGTGGTTCTGTTGGCTTCACCTGTCTGTGATCTCCAGAGGACACTGGAACCATTTACAGCTGAGTGTAAAGTGACTGGTATGAGAGTCAGCAACTCAAAATCTTTCAGAAAAAAGGTGGACTGTCCCCGTGGGATTGGGGTTGAGTTGCTGCCCTAGGCAAAGGAGTTGAAGTATCCTGGTGTCTTGTTCTCGAGAGATGTGACAATTGACCATGAGATGGACAGGCAGTAATGCAACAGTAATGCAGATGTTGTTTTTGTCCACTGTGGTGAAGAGAGAAGAGAGAACCCACCAACCCGGATTCCAAGCCTCAACTATGATCGTGAGCTCTGGGTAATGACTAAAAGAATGAGGTCAAGGATACAAGCGGCTGAAATGAGCGTCCTTTGAAAGGTGACTGGGCTCAGCCTTAAAGATAAGGCGAAGAGTTCAAACATCAGAATGGAGCTCGGGGTGGAGCCGCTGCTCCCTTCCATCAAAAAAATCCAGTTGAAGTCATATCGTATCACATCATATCACATCGTTATCGTATCGTCATTGCATCGCAATCGCATTGTATTGTATCGTAACACAGTGTACCATAATGCATTCTATTTGCATTGTCTGTTTGTCTGTCTGTGGGTGCTTGTTTGTTTGTTTGTTTGTGTGCAGAGCTGCACAAAAACAACCATCGTTTTCTTTGCATGTGCCAAGGAAGAACCCATTAGTTTTTGGCACGGATCCAGAAAAAGGGACGAAAAACACATTTCTTGGCTTTCTTCTACACTGTAATACTTTCCAGTATCTTAATTTGTAGCTTGATAGCTTTTAGGAAATGTCATGTTGGATTCATAATTGATCCGTACACTACTAAGCGACTTATCGATTTGAATTATGTAATAACAACTGTATAACTATTGTACTGATCTTTGTGTGTTTGAGTACAGTCACATGTTGAAAACCTGCCTAGAATCATTTCTTACAGTCATCACTTTCTAAATATGAATGTGTCTCGTCCGTTTATACCCCTTCACGTGATTGTTCCAGAAGCACTCACTGTGTAAGATATTAGCAGCCCCCAGTCCTCTGATCTAATTTTCTTGCTTTGTACTAATTACAGAGTTCTCTGTTATTATTACATTTTAATATGTAATGCAAACCCTTTAGTGAAATACTTGGAAAGGTTACGACACATAAATAGAATTCCCAGATGTATCCCTTAGTGTGGACATGGTCTCACACAGAATATTACCCCAGAGCCTCTCTTAAGTGACCTCATATTTCTACCTGAATATTTCGGTCCGTCATCTCTCAGCAGTTATATAATAAAGAATTGATGAAGTCAAGACAGAGAATAATTGCTTTGTATCGTTCAAAGAAGCTAATCTAAATTTTCACTGACTCTGTAGAAACATCTTGCCTGCAGTCCCTGGACCGTTGCATTGATGATTACTGATTGGCTCTACTTTTCGGACCTCATTTCTTTCCTCTAAGCTGCGCAATGAAGATTTCACTATGCAAGAGGCTTTTGAAGGCAGAGTGTGAAGTGAGTGTGTGCTAAATGTCAGCGGGCACAGCGGGTGTGTGTCTGGTGGAGGGCATGCTCTGCAATCTTTGACCAGCTGGAGTGGAGAGACGAGTGCCTCAGCACTGTGGTGTGAAGTGATTTGTGCCGCACACATGAACCTTGTCCTGCTGCGCCGTCTCTGGCCTACTCGCCAAAACACGAGGCAAACACAAAAGAAATTAAACAAAGAGGTTGATGAGGTGTGCTAATGTTCTTGTATAAAACCATAGAAGACCTCATCCATGCCAACCAGTGGCACAGGATGTTTGGAACTGGATACAATTTGGCAAAACAACGGTTTCCCAGAGCAAATAAATGCCTTGAATGTGAGTCAGGAAATTAAATATGGTGCTTTAACTAAGCCTGTGCTATTAAATCCTGTTAAAGTGAACAGTTTCAATAGGTATTCGCTTCAGATCACAAAGGACAGCCGGGTATGGGCCTTGATGGTGATGAAGATCTAGTGAAATACTCCTATCACCCTGTCATTCACACTTTTCACCTACGCTCAGTCGTAATTACCCGCTTCACGGTCTGGGGTGTCAGTTGCTATCATCTATCCAATGTCACGGTGGGACGCCGTCGTCATTATCCCACCATCTTGCTACTTTCTTTTTAAACATGATTCTCTCTATCCCCTCTTCTTCTTGCATGTTGCCTGTGTGCACACCCTCCATCTCTCCATCTCCACCCAGATCCATCAACTTTATCATTCTTCTATCTCAGCAGAGTCATCAGCCACCAACACCACTATCACATTCCCAAAGAAGGGATGAACAGTATCCTTGCTGCGGCTTATCTCAGATTCCCTTTGATCACAATCTCCCCGAAGTGTCTGAGTACCAAAGTCTTCGCTGTGATAAAGATTCTTCTTTATTTAACAGTCTGTCTCTCCTGATAGATGCACTATCGTGAACAGTTAACCGATAATTCAGAGATATAAAGGTGTCGTTTGTAGAATTGAGTGCTATCTAGTAGTTTAAATCCAGATTGCAGATTATATAACACAACAACTCACCACCTCCTCCGAAGGTGGCCTTCAACTGTCAAAAAGATCATCATCAAGTAGCCAAGCGATGATGTCCCTTTAATTGTGACATCATAGCAAGGATTCAGTCCATGGTCCGGGAAGCCAAAAAACAACAACATATTTAGAAATACTATTTTGCATTTATTCAAAGAGATACTACTACATTTTACATACTGCACCTTTAATTTCACCATTATCAACGGCTTTCAGACCAAAATGTTTCAGGTCGCAATCAAAAAACAACAAAAGTAAGGGAAGAAGAAGATATTGACAAATGGTAAACAACACAGTATAGGTCCATTAATCAGCCATTATATTATAACCACTGACAGGTGAAGTCAGAATAACATTGATTACCTTATTGCAATGTCACTTGGGTGGGATATGTTAGATGGCAAGCGAATGTTTTGTCCTCAGAGTCAATGTTTTGGAAGAAAATGGTGAAGCATAAGGACATGAGCAACGTTGATAAGGTCCAGGCCATACAACTGGATCCCAGCATCTCCTCAACGTTTTTTTTGGTTGTTCCCAGTTTACATTATTTGGGTGGTTCCTTCCAAAGTGAGAAATGGTGAACCGGACACAGGGTCACGCTACGCCGATGTGGTCGGAAAAGCTACTGGAAGCTGGTGGAAAATGTGTCCGAACACACAGTGTGTTGCTGTTTTGGGCAGCAAAAGGAACCTACACGATATTAGCCAGGTGCTTTTATTGTAATGGTTAATCTTTGTAAATCTATGTGTTCAGATCCTTGTTGAAGGGCTGCTGTTGCTCTGCGGTATCGGGGAGAGGGTGATATGCCGTTTGAAATCATCAAATGTGACAGGACGATTTCACAGCCAGAGCCCACAGCCATCCTGACATTGTCTGCTGCTGGCAAGTCATTGAGAGGCGAGTCGATTTGAACGTTGTGAAAGAGAAATACCAAGAACTGGAGGAAGGACACGGAAAGAGATTTAGCGGAGACGGCATTATAGAGCGTTAGAGAAGATAATAAGCTCTAAGAGAGAGATGAAAAGTAAGGTCAGGGTAATTCTTTAGAGGGATTAGTGCAATCTTCCATATGGTTATGGACATTTACACATTGTTGAACACACCCACACCCACACCCACGCACACACACATACATACTGACTTATAAATGTCTATATATATTAAGATTTATGAGTATGCACACACACACTTGCACAGGATTATCCTCATCCAGTAATAATCACATCACATCTGATGCTCTGTTCATGACTTCTGGGCACAAACTGGCTGACTCGGTAAATGTGTGTGTGTGTGTGTGTGTGTTTGTTGGTTTGTTTGTCTGTTCGTGTGTGTGTGTGTGTGTGTGTGTGTGTGCGTGTGTGTGTGCGTGTGTGTGTGTGTGTGTGTGTGTGTGTGTGTGTGTGTGTGTGTGTGTGTCAGCACATTGAGCAGTCTGAAACTAAAGGAATGGAAAATCCATCTCTTATCCTTCCACTCTTCTTTTCTCACATCATTAAAGGACAATGATGGACTCGTCATGTCGAGTAGGATGGTTAGAAAGGAAATGGAAATAAACGCTGACGGAGACGAAGAGATCAAAAATGAAAGAAGAAGAGACCTGAGAAAGATGCTATTTGCATTGTGATCATTGTTTTTTTTTCATCTGTCTTTATTTCTTTTCAGTGTATTTTGTAAAAGGTTTGTAATGAAGGAAATAAGACATTTGAAGAATAAATTTACAGTATTATGGGATGCAGTTAATCAAAAAAAAGAACCCAGATGGATGTATTTACAGCTGATAAGTAGGTTGATTATTCAGAGCAGAAATACTTCAATATACCATAACATTATAACCACTGACAGGTCAAGTGAATAACATCAAGTGTTAGAATCTGAGTAACTTAGACGTTAGATGTTAGCTAGACGACTGCAGAATCTTACATTATCGCATTAATTATTATCGTCTTGTTGGCTGTTTCGCAGCAACCATGTTTCTGATCACATAGAAGAGTTACTGTAGCACAAATCTTTAAAAAAGAATGAATGTATTGATAGAGAGATGTCTAAACACACAGTACATCACAGCTTACCGGTGTCAGAGTGAACATGCTGAACCCTGTCCAAGCACCTACCCACACCAGCATCAGAACTGGACCGCCGAGCAGTTAAAGACAGTGGCCTGGTTTGATGAATTCCATTTTCTCTTACATCTTTTAATGACTGTATATGTGTGCATCACCTACTTGGGGAAGAGATGATACCAGGATGCACTAAAGGTAGAAGGCAAGTTGTAATGCTTTGGACAATGATCTGCTGGGTCACCTTCACTCCTGCAGTTCATGTGGATGTTACTTCAACATGCACCATCTACCTAAACATCAGAACAAGTCACCCCTTCGTGGAAATAGTATTCACTAAGGGCATGGAGCAGGTAATGCTTCCTGTCACATGGCAAATATGGTTCAGGAATGGTTTGAGGACAACATCAACGAGCTCATGTTGTTGTTTTCCCGGGATCTCAAGCAAATGGAGCATCTAGGGGATGTGCTGGAAAAACAGTTTGGATTCGTGGAGACCTTAACTCACACTTTCTGGGATTTAAAGGATCTGCTGCTAACGTCTTGGTGATAGATATCACAGCACACCATCAGAGATCTGGTGGAGTGTTTTTACACACACAATATTCAACAGGTGTTTGTAATGTTATGGCTGATCAGTGTATATATATATATATATATATATATATATATATATATATATATATATATATAGGACAATGACTCAGCTTCTATTTTCTAAGATACCAGGTCAGTCAGTGGCCATCAAACTCAATCCCCAGACTATTATGGTCTGTCTCGGTTTCTGTATGCGAGTGTTGCACCGATGATCTGACCTAGTTTTCCACTAGTTAGTGTTTTTTGCTTGCTTTTGCTCATTTGGGTGAGTGCGAATCCAAGGCTGTTTACGTCTTCTGTTCCTAAAGAGAGTCAGAAAAACATGTGTGTGCAGTTACTACATAGATTTTACTGAGAGGCAGCCCAGAACCCCAAAAACTCCATAAAATACACACACAGGCAGACAAATACCCACGCATAGATAAAGAAAGTGTGCACTGAACGTATACAGAGGCTTTCACAAGCCCAGCCCACTGGTGCGACAGAAGTGCCACAAACAGGAAATTCTCCAGGATTTCCCACATCACCCCTCTCTCTTCATGTGGCGGATATCTGGTGGCTGAGGCTCAGCCGCAAACATCTTAATGGACAGACGGGAGCTGAGCACAGGATCTGCATCAGACGCGTGCTGATGCAAGGAAAACGGGAGAAATGGCTTGTTGGATGCGCGCAGTGCTGATTCATCACTAATTAAAGAAGATGCAGGATGTAATTAGCACAACAGTAATGACGTTCCCACGGCTTTGAGCTCTAACCTAAATCAGTCACATCCAATACTGTGGGAAATATCACAATAATAAAGCTGGGAAGTTGTTTTAAGAATGTAGCTGATGATAAATAAAGTTTGAATGGTTGAAACTTTTAGAGGATGGACAATGTTTCCCAGATGTATGTTATGAAAATGCTGGCAAGGCCATCCTCACCATCGTCTTCCTGGTGTTTACATTCCCCCGCATGCGAATTTTAAAAACGTGCACAACAGCATGTTTTTCTTTCTTTAACTGGATATGTTGCTCAGTTTTGTTCCTGTTCTATTTCTAAATGTAAATAAGTGTGTTTGTGTGTGTGTGCGTGTGTGTGAGTAACATGAAGCGGGCTGCAAACCTCCTCTTCATCGTCCACAAGGACAAACGTGTTACACCCATCCTCGGATGTAATAAAAGGTACAGAAACATGGTTGTTTTTTATCGGATATCCGAGGATGAGACACGATGGGTGGCCGAGGGGATTTTGAACCGTCGGCCGTCTGTTTGTGCCAAACCCGAGATGTGACCCAAAGAGATGATTTAAACTTAATACATGTGAGTAATCTCCAACAGATTTTGCTCTTGGTTTTATGAGCTCATCAAAGCTCGGCGTCCGCTGACTCACCGTCTCCTGTCCCTCTGATAAAGAGTACACTTCCCTCCGATGCGTTCTCAAAGGGTGACCTTTGAAAAAAAGCAGTGGAAAACTCCCCGTGGCGAGAGCGTGTTTAGATTTCACTAATGCCTCTGATAGGAGCGTCCAATCTGACAAACAAGCAGCAGATTCCCGACCGGATCATCCAATGTCCTGTGGTTGCTCTCAGAGAACATTGAGGAGGGTCTCTTTAATGCTGCACATAAACTTCACGTCACCTTTCTAAAATCCTGCGTCACTTTGGATCTCAGCGACAGAAACATCGCTTCAAACATTAAACTCTAAACTTTAAGACGGTCATTAATTATTCTTTCATGTTTTGTAAAAAAAAAAAAAATATATATATATATCTATATCTATATATAGATATAGATATATAGCTCCCCTAGTGGACATGTGTAGTATTTCTGTGGCCAACATTAATTTTTGGACATATTTTTGTTCCTTTAGCTTTCCAACTGTGCCAACGGAGATTCTTCCTGCTCTTATCACTTACCACATCAACTGTGTAGAATAACATGAGCTTTTTGGTATTTCAGTCAAATGTGATGCAGCGGTTTCTTGGTTGAATCAGTGATTGTTTTGTTTCATGGTGTCACTATAACATAATGATGTTAGCCTTTTTTTTTATCTTAAAAAGATAGGTGTGGTTAGAAGTATTGGTCATTTTGTGTTTAATCACAGATTATTCACACAGTTAAGTACAATGTAACTCCCAAAATAAAGTAATCTAGCTCCCACCTGTCCGCAGAAACCAAATTTATGCGATTATACCGGATGTATGTGGAGCTAGTTGATGTTTATTTTGGGTCTGTTATTCAGGTGATTGGGTAAAAGAGAATAATGCAGCAAATCTCCATGTTATTTTCTAGTAAGGTCAACTAATTCAGGATGAGATTGTTGAAATATGGAAGTAAATCTTTCTCACTGGATCCTGAAATTTGAAATACAGACAGATTTACTTCCATATGAACAATGACCACAAACAGTAAATGTGATTGATGTGGATTTTTACGGACGAAGAAGAGAGAAGGAGAGAAATATAAAAACAAAAGAAAAGATGAACAGCTTTTCGCTGATAAAATAAATCATTCATCAACAAGTTTACAGCCCTGGTTTCCAGCTGCATCCAACTTTAAGCTGCTTCCCAACTGCTGCCTCAAACAAAACCAGGGAGCCATCAATCCTACCCACACACACACACAAACATACACACACACACACACACACACACACAAAACACATAGACTCACACCAGATTGGAAAAATACTGGAAAATGTAAGGGCTTCCGTCTATCTAAATCCAAGTTGCTATGACAACCGCAGAGGAGAGGAGGAGGAAAAGGCTGGACTCTGTGGTTACGTGACCCACATATGTCACTCCACCTGTGGAGAGTCTGACTAGATATCATTTGTCACCATGAATGGATCTTCGGATAAAATCAACACTCCTGCAGACCGGTGTTGTGAAACCTATCTGATAAAACGCCAGACACAAATTAGATCTGTGCTGCTGAGGAGCTACCGTCGATGGGGGGGGGGGGGGGGGGGGGGGGGGGGGGGGGGGGGGGGGGGGGGGGGGGGGGGGGGGGGGGGGGGGGGGGGGGGGGGGGGGGGGGGGGGGCGGGCCGGGGTGAGGGATTTATGAGAAGGAAGAACAATAAGCGGATGGGGGCAGGGAGC
>VRLP01003853.1:50000-57374 GCA_009660295.1 Lophius piscatorius | reverse complement strand
AGTAATCTGTTACTATGTGTGAGTAATATGTTAATATGTGTGAGTAATCTGTTACTTAGTGTGAATAATCTGTAACTATGTGTGAGTAATCTGTTACTATGTGAGAGTAATCTGTTACTATGTGTGAGTAATCTGTTACTATGTGTGACTAATCTGTTATTTGTGAGTAATCTGTTATGTGTGAGTAATCTGTTACTTTGTGTGAGTAATCTGTTACTATGTGTGTGTAATGTGTTACTATGTGTGAGTAATCTGTTATTTGTGAGTAATCTGTTATGTGTGAGTAATCTGTTACTATGTGGGCGTAATGTGTTACTATGTGTGAGTAATCTGTTACTATGTGTGAGTAATCTGTTACTATGTGTGAGTAATATGTTAATATGTGTGAGTAATCTGTTACTTAGTGTGAATAATCTGTTACTATGTGTGAGTAATCTGTTACTATGAAAACCCACAACAGTTCCCCCAGCCCCACCCTCAAGCACACTCCACATTCCTGCGGAGCCTCTGATGAGCTGCAGGTCAGCTGACATGTCTGGACTTGTCCTCCGGCTACTTCCTGTAGGGTTCTGTAGAGAAAAGCTCGGCTCACTGAGCCCAGACCTGCCGTTCCCATAATGCTCCACTCTGCCCCGCCTCCCATTTATCACCTGACACCTACGGCGTGTCTCCACATCCATGTTACACACTTCTATTTGTTGGTCTCCACTTTATTTCATTTTTGACCGTTGTTTCTTCCTGCAAAAAAAAAAAATACAGTTGGAACTGAAAACGTCAGAACTCGTTACTTTGGGGGAGATAAAATTTTTCTTGAAGGATGGAGAAAATATTCCTCTTGGTCGACGTGATTGTGTCGTTCTGGATTTAAATGAACCTTTTTCCCTTTTTTTATAGTGTAGAATCAAAGTGAGGCGTGTGTGTAACACTTTATCTTTTTAATGTCAGAGTAGTAATAATAACTTGAAGCATTCAGATACTTCACAACTCCAGGAGGAACGGTAAAAAGGTCAGCAGGGAACTCTGGGTAAAAAAAGGATTTTGTGTTTTTTTTTATAAATCTAAATTGAATTGATTTAATTCAAAACTTTCTTATTTTCTTTGACACGAAAAGCAAAAAATCCAGTTTTTTTTTCGCGAAAACTGCTTCTTAAACAAAAATCCGAACACCAAACTGCTGCCTGCAGGTTTTAGGTTCCTGGAAGAAGACCCTGTAGTTCATTCCAGTTGTCTCTGTAGTTCCGGGTTTTTCCTTTCACTCGTTTTCTACCACGCATGATCACAGCTCAGGAGAGATGGATACTGAGGACCAGGATTTCACGGATCGGATTTAATTCTGTCATTCCCCTTTTTGCACCAAAAAGAACCTGGTGCTAGTGCCAGCGCTTAGTGGGTTCACCTCGGGCTCCTCCTAAGAACCTTTGGTCAGGAGCCAAGTCAGAACCACGCCATTACGTCACAATATAACGTAATCAGCTGTTGGTTCTAGACCAGCAAAGAGTCGGTGCTTGTCTGGCACCAGTTTTAAGAGCCAGGAGCTGGTGCTTAGGCTGTGTAAAAAAAAGAACTGGGGCTAAGTCCGGCTGAGGATGACTGAGATGAAGGTAAAGAGAGTGAATCAAAGCGTCAGTCGAGCGTGAACGCAGCTACATCCCAGAACCGGTCAAACAAAGATTCCAACCAGGTCTAAGATCCTGCAGATGATCTGGAGTCTAACGTTCATCTGTAGATGGTTCCACATGAAACCCAACGCTGTGACTCAGGACCTCCAGAGGGCAGACCCTCAGAGGGGCCCTGATGTGGGTGGCGTGGAAGCGGGTTTTATTAGCTTATCGGACCGTTTACACGGCTAAGAATCGTTAGCAGCGCTTTAACGAGGAGCTAAAAATAGAGGAAGCACATAAAGGACGAGAGGAACCTGCTGGAAGCACAGCTTCACACTCGGAGTGTGTGGGAGCATAAATTCACGACACGACTGCACATTCTTACATGTGTGTATTTCTAGAGATGTGTGTGTGTGTGTGTGTGTGTCATGTTCCTGTCCGTGTTCTTTCTTCCTGAGTGTTCCTGAGGATGTATGTTCACTTACCTCACCCTTTCTGTTCTCTCTCTCTATAATAATAATAATAATAATAATAATACATTTAATTTATAATGCACTTTACATTTGGATCAAATCTCAAAGTGCTCTCTCTCTCTCTCTCTCTCTCTCTCTCTCGACTTCTTGTCTGTGACGGCTGGTGAGTTTAAAAACTCTGGTAGAAGGAGATTTTTTTTTCAATTTAAAAAAAATTAACTACACAAGGCAAAACACACACATGGAAAAAACTTTTAAGCTTTCCGGTTAAATAGGTGCTCTTATTTTGAAGGAGTAGAGTGGAAGTTGAGTTGTCAGTGTACTGTGAGTGTTTTGCTTTGATGAGAAAGTAAAGTACGAGCTGTCCTCCTCGTGTTATAGTACTACTCACCTGTTTTTTATTATTTCGCAGTTTCACAGTCAAGGTGTGTGTCATAAACCGTGACTCACACACACACACACACATACAAACCAGAACACACCCTTAGGTGCAGACTCAGTTTGACTTATAAAAAATGATGTAATTATTAGTGTGTGTATCAGTGGCAGCTGGTGAGCTTAAATGTTGGCCATTTCATTTTAATTGTGTAGAAATGAAAGTTTTCTTTAACTCCACGAGACATTTATTCATGCTATTTATCATCACTCACATGTTTTTACAATAAAATATTTAAGATCCTTCTCATCTTTAACCAGACAAACACATGGAATCAATATTTATGGCTTTGTTCTCAGAAAAGAGATTTTAAGTTTCCTGTTACCAGGCAGATTTGCATTTTATGTGAAGTGCTCTTATTTTGAAGGATTAAAGCGGAAGTTGAGTCAATCAGAGCTGAATGTTGTGAGTTTTCTGCTTCGATGAGAAAATAAAGTACGAGTAAGTGTCATAAACTCTACACTACAGTTTTTTATTCAATTTGAAAGTTAGTGAATAAATCTCTCCTTCACTCTAGCGCCTCATGGTGGTGGAGAAGTGAAAAGGAAATGTGGAAATTCTCACCAAACCACTTCCATGTCAGTCTTGTGTTCTGGCTGTTCATTGGTTACGGAGGACGTCCTCCCTTGGAGCATCACTTCCTGTATTTTGACCAATAGCAGATCAGCATGAAAAGAAGAAGGACATTAAAAACCATTAAATGGATCTAGTAGATCCCGCCTCCATAGGAGGAGAGTGAAGTCTGTCCTCCTCTGCTCTCCACTTCACACAGACTGCCTTTTACCTTATTTTCATGATGCTTAGATTCTGTAATGGTTTATTTCAACCATTCGATCACTTTGATCTCCCTCTAGCCTCTCAGAAACAGATGAGGACTTTCAGCTATAAAACAAAGAGTGACAGCCGTGGGAATCCTAGTTGGCGTAGGTTCGGTTTTCGTGGTCAAGGGTCTCAGACACGGAGAGGCTGAGCTGCTCTGGTAGGAGTTTGGGCTCTGAGTGCCGTCTAGGTTCTATCTTTAGGTCTACAAACTCATTGTTGCTTCGATTTTAAAGGAGTTTTCAGGTTTATTCACATCAATGTCAAAAAAACTTTAGGTTAAATTTGAAAAGTGTCTCTCAATCATCTCAGAAGAAAAACCTGAGCAGAGATGGTTTAGTTTTACAGAGAGATGCCGGTTTGGAAGTAACGAGGTCCAAAATTTAAAATTGCAAAAGGAGGAATCTTGGTCCAAGAGACGCAGTGAGGTCAAAGGTCATTCTCTCCACCCTCCCACACACACACACAATGACTATGACCAAAGGAGGAAACCTGTTATCTTCTCATTGTGCAACATCTTAGTAGCAGCGGTGGGAAGTAACTAAGTACATTTACTCAAAGCATACGGATTATTTCCATTTGTCGCTACTTTAAACTTCTACTCCTCTTCATCACTGCGGGGATTATTTGACTTCAGGTTTGGCTGCTGCTTAGAAAAGAATGTTCTGGAACTTCCTGCAGCGAAACGCAGATGTGATCTTATTATTTTGCCCGGATCAAGAGTCAGACTTTAATCTGGGTTAAATATCACCTACAGGTTCTGATGGTGTGTGTGAGTAAGTGTGTGTGTCCACCGATCATCCGCTACAGAATCACCGCTGACAGGGAATAAGATGGATCATCTGGTTACCATGGGAAGAAACATTTTTTCCTGATGTTGTAGAAGGGTCTGAGCAAGTTAGAAAAACTGTGACTTTAAATAGAGTCCAATCCTACATCGCCCATAACCACGCATAGTAACACATTACTCACACATAGTAACAAATTACTCACACATAGTAACAGATTACTCACACATAGTAACACATTACTCACACATAGTAACAGATTACTCACACATAGTAACAGATTACTCGAACATAGTGACATATTATTCACACATGGTTACAGGTTATTCACACATAGTAACACATTACTCACACATAGTAACAGATTACTCACACATAGTAACACATTACTCACACATAGTAACAGATTACTCACACATACTAACACATTACTCACACATAGTAACAGATTACTCACACATAGTAACACATTACTCACACATAGTAACCCATTACTCACACATAGTAACACATTACTCACACATAGTAACAGATTACTCGAACATAGTGACATATTATTCACACATGGTTACAGGTTATTCACACATAGTAACATATTACTCACACATAGTAACATATTACTCACAGATAGTAACATATTACTCACAGATAGTAACAGATTACTCGAACATGGTAACAGATTATTCACACATAGTAACATATTATTCACACATAGTACCAGATTACCAACACTTAGTAACGGATTACTCTCACACATAGTAACAGATTACCAACACTTAGTAACAGATTACTCACACATACTAACATATTACTCACACATAGTAAAAGGTTACTCACACATAGTAACATATTACTCACATAGTTACAGACTACTCACACATAGTAACAGATTACTCACACATAATAGCAGATTACTCACATAGTAACAGATTACTCACACATAGTAACAGGTAACAGTAATCTTACTGACAATAAATCATTTTTGGTCTCAACTGTCCACAAACACCAATGTAATGTAAACACACCTGATAGTTGTGGAGACACTTGAAGTTTATTTTGGGGAGGTCATTCAGGCCCAGCTTAACCTTGAATAACTAATGAGAAGAACGGGTTAATAACTAAGTTTAGCTCCACCCACTTTACACACAAGATGCACAAAACTGATCAGCTGAGAGTTAAAAGAAAAGCAGCTAGGTCAGTTAAAATCTTGTTAATATCAGGAGGTGGGGCCCTTAGCGATTCAAAGTCCATGTTCTAACATGAAGTTCAAGGACAGCGGGGACAAGTGGGACAGGGAGACACCTGATACCAGGATTTATCTGCAAGCATCATTCAAGAATGGCGGGCAGCGTTTGCAAACAGAGTCTGGCTGCCCTCGCCTCCACTAAGTGACGTGAGCAACTGTTTTGGCTGAGGGGGTCACGTAGGGTGTGTGTGTGTGTGTGTGTGTGTGTGTGTGTGTGTGAGGGTGTGTGAGGGTGTGTGTGGGCCAGAACCATGGGGAGAGTATGTAACAGTCTGGGGCAGCTGAAGTAACACACCGTTCCACACACACCCACACATAAACACCAAACACTCACTCATAAAAGAGGCGGGCCTTAAGGAGCAGCAAAGCCTCCTCAGCTTGATTGACAGAATCAGAGGTTCTGGTTTTATATGTTATCATTAATGTAATATTTTTGTCATCATCATCGGTCCTCCATCCTCAGTGATGTTTCCAGCGCTGAGGATCAGATTGTCCACCTGTTGTTTTTGTTTACCATGTTGCGTATGCTTGCACTGCAAAAACAGCCCGACTAGAAAGAAGCCTTAAATATTCTTAAATCATAGAATTGAGATTAAATGAGAAGAAAAAAAACAAAAACCTGCAGAGGGGGTGTGAGAATTTGCTTTGCTTGAATTCTTATTAAAAATATCTCACATTGAAAAAAAACTGATAAAAGAGAAAATGTCTTTAAATAGAATTTCCTTTTTCTTGAAATCAGAAAATAGATCTAAGAAATATCTGGAATATCGAAGAAGAAAGTCAGATCTTCCTAAAATAATAGTATTTTTGTAATGTGAAACATGATTGACGAGATTGTTTTTCTTTTGAGACAAAAACGAAGCTCGACAGGATGATTAGCAACCTGAGCTTCAGCTAACCATCTCCAGAGAAGCAGTGAGGACAGAAGGCATGTGGGTGATTTAGACCACCATCAGGTAGGGTCTCAGCAGTGGAGGGACATCAGGGTCCGCAAGACCTTCTCTGCTGGTCTAGAGACTAGCTGGGATTACACAGACTTCATCTGACTATGGAGGAAGACCGCTGGTGAAAATCCCTCAGCGTGGAAGAAGACCACAGGTGGAGGTCTGAGATGATGGAAGATGATGGTCCACCTTAAATGACCTCAGACTTGATAACAGATCCAGTTTTAACGAGTCTAATGAATTTAATTAAGTCGATAATCTTAATCTTATTGAGTTTTCCTGGTTGAAATGTTTCCGATGAGTTAATCGACCGTTTTGACGAACTTTTAAAAACTTCAGGGTGCAGTACTCCGTCCCGCCACTAACCTTAAATGTGCGTAGAAAAACACGCCGACACTGTAAAAAAACAAAACTATTAACTACAGCTGATGAAACTAAATCGAACGATGTCATTTCAACGACGACACGGACGCCGGGCTTTTCTGAGCGCGAACAGAACCGCCCTGTGTCTCCTGTTGGAGGAGAAGGTGCTGGTGTGATGAGCCGGTTCCTCGCGGCGAGCGCTGGAGCGGCTGGGAGAGGCCGTGATGGGAAGTCTGGGAAAGTCTTAATGACAGACTAGCGAGCGAGACGAGACACGGTGCCATAACCATGAATCACATGGTAATTAATGAGCGGGTTCCCATGGCCAGGGCTTGTTTGATGGTAAAACAAAAGCTATCTGGACCACGCAAGCATTATTTACACACACATTAGACAGATTAAGATAGGGGGGAGGCGGGGGCCAGACGAGGGGAGGGGGGGGCAAGGTTAAAGAGAGTAGCTTAGGTGGTGTTTGCGATAAGAGGAGGGTAACACAACCAGCAGGTAAGACGAAGACGAGATGGACCGGAGCTAATGAGGGAGTGGAGGAGCAGCTGGTGAGTGAAGGGGAGGGGTCAAAAGTCCTACTAATGATAGCGTCGACCTCTCCTAAACTACACGGGGGTCACAAAGAGGGGCAATAAAGAAGAGCTGGTCTGGATGAAGACGTTAAGATCTTGATGGCCTGTTTCCCATCTCCCACT
>VRLP01003853.1:0-45000 GCA_009660295.1 Lophius piscatorius | reverse complement strand
TCTTGCTGGAGTGATTCCAAACTGCTGATTAACTTTGCTCCCAACTGCAGGATATAAAGTCAGAGAAATGATTGCACCGCCATCTAGTGGCCACAAACAGACACAGCATGTATCCGAGCTCACACAAAACTTATTTCCCTCACGTTCTAAAAGGCTACACTTTAAAATCTATCAGTTTGATGTTACACTAAAAACATCAGTTTTATGTTTTTAACAGAGATACAAAACTATCAAATAATAATTATGTTATTCTTAAAGGTGCAATGAGGCAAATTTATTTTCAGTATTGAAGTCTCATGGTGTCTCCATGCATACATTCGTGTGCATTTTATTGTTCACTCATGATTGAGTTATCAACAAAAGAATACCAAAAAAAAAAAAATCCACCACCTGCAGTACCCCGATGTACCTCTAGGGGTAGGTGAACTCCCGTTTGTGAAACAATTATGGAGAGAAATTCAGTGGAAGGGAAAATGAACTCACTATATAAAATCCAAGACTCGATTTAAGATGGGGAGCAACAATCAGTTCAGCTCAGACTACAAAGAAAGAAAATTTGAATTAATAATAAATTGACAGTTTTTATCGCTTTTTATTTTGCTGGAGCAAGCTGTGAAGGTTTCTAATTACGGGATATAATACAAACTAAATACTGGTTGAAGTCGTTATAAAACGCATAAAAGAAAGGCTTTTTCTTTGATTTGGCTTCTTTTATATTTTTTCTGTCTGTTTTTTTCTTTGCGGTGTAGTTGTGCACTTTGGTATTTATTTTTTTATATATGTATTTAGGACTCGTACTGTGAAATCTACGAAGTCACCCCCTGGCCTGTCATGTTACTTTATTACTTTATGTGTTTCAGCTCATTGTATCTTACTTTGATTTTGTAATTTGGTGTTAAGAGCAATAAAAAAATTAATAAAAAGGCCCAATAAATAAGCAAAAGAAATGATCTGGAGCAGTCAATCTCAAACCATTTGTATGAAGTTGTTTATTGAACTAATATTTTGCAGTTGAACTTAAGACTACTTTAAGAAATGATTCATGATTAGTCTTTTTTAAACTAACATTAAATAACATTTTACATCGTCCTTGCAGTACCCCCAAAGTACCACTAGGTAAAGAGGGGGGCAAACCCTAACTCTAACCTCTAAGAAAAACTTTATCGAAAAATAAATAAAAATCAAAAATCATAAATCATAAATCAAGTTCTTCGTAAAACAGTTTCCCCTGAAATTCCTCAGATTCCAAGAACTGTTTAAGTTGATTTTCCACGAAGGGATGCGCGTGAGTCCAGATCTCCTCTGATGTGGCCTCATTCGCCCTTTAGGAAAGTCCTCCTGGGCGGCGACTCCTTAAAAAGACGAAAACCTCCCTCCATTCTCTCTTCTTCCTCTTCATCTTCCTTGCATCTCACATCCTCCTCACCTCCCCTCTCATCTCCTCACCTCTGATCGGCAGCAGAAATGTCTCTTAACGGTAAAACGGCGGTGGTGACCGGAGCAGCGATGGGAATAGGAAAAGGCATGACGGAGTTACTCCTGCGAAACGGTGCAAAGGTACATTTTGTTTTACTTGACCTCACTTCAACTATTAAACGCAGCATATATCAAAAAATATACAGTATTTAATGTGTGATATTGTGAGCATAAACACTGATTTAGGATCATTTCTTGCAAACATGCAATAAAACTATACAAACCAGCTAGTGTAATTAAATGTATCTTGAGGTATAATATAATATTTTCTTTCTTTTTCGTTTTTTTTTCATCATAAGACTGCATATATTAATCATACATTTACATATATCAATCATACATTTACATATATTTATCTTATAATTAAATATGTTCATCATGTTAAGCTGTAAATCTGTTTTCTTGCCCGATTTTCCTTGAATAAAACTTTTTTTTCATCTTTCCTTCCCTCCAAATTGTTCGAGAAGTTGCAGTTAAGTGAAGCTTAATTGATTAAGCCGTTTTTAAAGGACTGGAAATACGCTTTCCTAACGGTGTCAATAATTCTGCGACATATTTGTTTTAAGTTAAGTGTGTAATATTCCTTGCAATCATGTTACTTGAGTAAAGTGAGAGTTTGGGGGATTTTTGTTGAATAATTTGGATTAAAGATCATGCATGTCATTTTTTAAAAGAGAGTCAGTAATTGTAGGAGGCGCTGATATCACTGATATCACAGCAGAGCTCCTGCAGCACAAATTGCTGAAAAGGTTCATTTTGGTCTGTGATAGAAAGATGTCAGAACAGACTATTTCTCTCCCAACTGTTTTGGCGCAAAAACGAGGGACCTATGCAATATTGTGCACGTGGTTTTAATGTTATGGCTGATCGGTGTGTATCTGGTGTACAGGTGGCTCTCCTGGACATGAATGAAGCTGCAGGAAAGAGTTTCATGAAGGATCTGCAGAAACAGTTTGGATCGGAGAGAACGCTGTTTGTGCACTGTGATGTTGAGTCAGAGGAGCAGTTCAAAGGTATACACACAAGCACATAGACACACACATATGTACACACACATGTATACAAACACAGACACACACATGCACACACATGCGACCACAAACACACACACACACACACACCCACACACATACACACACAAACACACACAAACACACACAGGAGCAGCAACAAACAAACATTTTCATGGAACACGTGAAACTAATCAAGAGTGCGGAGGATTTGTGCGTCATTTATTTTTTTCAGGCGGCAGATGTTTAATCGAAACCAGGAAGTCGATGAGGCTGATGGACGACTCATCCTGGACTCAAACTAATGGAAACTTTCCCAAATTAGTTGGAGTTGTTGACTCACATTAAACCTTAGATTCTCCTGCTAGGTTTTTAGCAAATTTTTTTAGCAAATATCTAGCATGTGTGCGCTAAAGGCTAAGTGGCTGAGGACGGAGCCCTGGGGGACACCTCAGGTCAAAGTGTCTACCAAGGAGGAATCTTCAATCAATCAATCTTTATTTATATAGCGCCAATTATCAACAACAGTTGTTTCAAGGTGCTTTCCAGACAGAGCAGGTCTAGACCAAAGTTTTTATATAATTATTTACAGAGTCCCAACAAATTCCTCCTTGAGCAGCACTTGGCGATAGTGGCGAGAAAAAACTGCCCTTTAACGGGCAGAAACCTCGAGCAGATCCAAGACTCAGGGTGGACGGCCTACTGCCATGACCGGTCGGGTTTGAAAAAAAAGAGACAGAGAGAGAGACAGAGAGAGGGAGAAAGAGAGAGAGAGACAGAGAGACAGAGAGACCGAGAGAGGGAGACCGAGAGACAGAGAGAGAGAGAGAGGGAGAGGCAGACAGAGACAGAGAGAGAGAGACCGAGAGAGACAGAGAAAGAGAGAGGGAGAAAGAGAGAGAGACAGAGAGACCGAGAGAGAGAGAGAGACCAAGAGAGAGAGACCGAGAGACCGAGAGAGAGAGAGAGGGAGAGGCAGACAGAGACAGAGAGAGAGAGACCGAGAGAGAGAGACCGAGAGAGAGAGAGGGAGAAAGAGAGAGAGACCGAGAGAGAGAGACCGAGAGAGAGAGAGACCGAGAGAGAGAGAGAGAGAGAGAGGGAGAGGCAGAGAGGCAGACAGAGACAGAGAGAGAGAGACCGAGAGAGAGACTGAGAAAGAGAGAGGGAGAAAGAGAGAGAGAGAGACCGAGAGAGAGAGACCGAGATTTAACTCAGTTATACATCAAAGACTGGAAAATACTCCGTTTTTAGCATCTGGAAGCATCTGAGGTCGTTCTTTTTTTTTCCCTGTGAGTGAAAAGTAAATAACAACTCATGTATTTTGTAGCATGAGAATCAATCGGCGACCTTCATTCATGACTTAATACCTACAATCATTCATTAACCAGCTGCTGCATCTGTAGTTTCCTGAAAGTACGCCATGTCCTCGCTCTCACCGCTCATTCCTTCTCCCCTCCAGACGCCCTGCAGACCACCGTCGACACATTTGGAGGAATAGACATCCTGTGCAACAACGCCGGCATCCTGAACGAGGACCTGTTTGAGAAAATGGTCTCCATAAACCTCGTAAGACATCTGCTCGCCATCACGTCCACTTAGCTGCACCGCCCCGCCGGAGGAAACAGCTCATGTTATGTTTGCAGTGTTTCATCGATGCTGCTTGCACAACTTCAAAGGGGAACAATGTTCTCTGTTAATGTTTGGACTCTCAGCTTTACTCCGTACCCAAAGTCTCAAAACATGACTCTCCAATCCACTTGAACTTTTATGGACCGTGTTTTTACTCACTAGGGGGAGCTTTTTCTTTTTTTTATACAACTTTCAAACCAGTGGTCCAATTTTGTCCCGGGTTGGTGCTCATGAATCGACCCTTATATCACCTTATAATTAAAATATCGTACTCTAAAAGGTCATATTTGACTCACTATTTTGCGAAAAAAGTCAAATTTTTCGGATATAAATACCTTTAGTCCCGATTTGGTGCATATGAGTCGACTCAAGGAGTTTTTTTTGGTATATATACGACTTTTACTCAATTCTTTATTCTACTGCACTTGCACATTTGATTTCATACAAATTAAATGTGAATTTATGTCCACAGTGTTTTTTGTAAAAACAAAAAAAGAAGGAGCTCCCCCTAGTGTGAAAAATATGAACTATTGGAGTAAAATACAATACATGCATGATAGATATCCTAAAGCTGATTTGTTTGCACTAGAATTTGGCTAAATTTAACCAACAGCTCGGAAGTTCTGTCCTAAAAACTGTGTTTTTCACCAAAAAATAAAGGAGAAAAAAAAGGAAGCTCCCCCTAGTGAATAAAATGTGAACTATTTGCATAAAATACAATGTATGCACGATAGATCTCCTTGACCCGATTCGTTAACACCAAAAGTTGGGTGAAATTGGACCAATGGTTTGGAAGTTTTCTCCAAAAAACAGTGTTTTTTGTTGAAAATTAAAGGAGATAAAAAGGAAGCTCCCCCTAGTGAGTAACATATGAACTATCAGAATAAAAGAAGTGTCTATAAGATAGACCGATTAATGAAAAGAAGTTGTGAAAACTTAAAACAGATGTTAAGAATTCTCATGCATTTGAAGAAGAATCGGAAACTTTCTCCACGAACTCTCCGAGGGGAGAAGCTGCAAGTTTTGGGTTCAGAACATGTGTACATGACGGAGGACCTACAGGAGTGATGGAACTGAACCGATTCCTGATGTTTGTGACAGGTGGGCGTCATCAGGGGGACGTACTTGGCTCTGGAGCACATGAGCAAGTTGAAAGGAGGTCAGGGAGGAGTCATCGTCAACACAGCATCCATGACAGGTAAAACCAAAACTCTTTGAGTTCACTTTACTCACATCGTTACCGTGATGTTTCATCTTTTAATTAACTATCACACCTCACTTAAGATTAAAAAAAGAAGCCCCTCCCTCCACACAATGACATCATCAGCTGAGAATAAGGGGGTGGGCTGGAATATTTAGTGCTGAGCTTGCAAATTTTACTCAATCAGCAAAAATTCACCGTCAGAAATAACTGATCCAGCGATGAAACATTCTTTTAAAGCAGGGACAGAGTCTTTTGTTCTGTCTGATAATGACCATACTAACATCTGAACAGCAAGGGTATGTCCCCGCAAAGCCCCCAATCCTCTGCATAGTACAAGCGACCCCCCTGATTGGATTCCTCAAATTACATGTGAAGTTAATTCCTCAAAAAAACTGTTTTGCCTCAAAAAAAATGAAGACACAATAGATTTCCTCATGTTAAGTCGAGATTTCAAATAAATTGGCCCAATGCCGCGTTACTAACGGATAGGAAGTTATTTCAAAAGAACTTTGTTTTTCGTAAAACTCTCCCCATAGTAAGTAAAATATGAGATGTCAAAATGAAAGGTGTTGTGTGTACAAGATAGATCTGCTTAAGTCGCTCCTTAAGCACCAAATTCCGATTAAATCAGACCAACTGTTGAGAAATGACGGCCCAAAAATAATGATTCTTGAGATAAATACTATGCAACACTCCCAGAATCAATCCAGTTCTTCCTCACACTAAAGTCTATGTGGATTTAAAAACTGAAAATGATCCCATCAGAGAGTTTTTGGACTCTTTGGGTATACATCAAATAGCACGTAAGAGTTCAGGGTTATAAAAAATATAAAATAAGAATATACTTCTTTTTTTCTGTAACTTGGATAACTGATGCAAAAACAAACCGTTCCACAGCAGCTATAACCTCGACAGGAACTCTCTGCTAACCCTCAGACGCGGTAGTGGGAGACGACCCTCATTTTTGTGTGTTGACGTCCCGCAGGTCTGACCCCCCTCCCGAGCTGCCCGGCCTACACGGCTTCAAAACATGGCGTGATCGGCTTCACCCGGGCCATGGCGGTAAGGAATCTTTCCTCTAATGAACTCCAGACGGACAAGGAAAACATATGTGTGCAGGAGATTGCGGGAATTGTAAACAGGAGTGGATAACTTTGTTTTTCCTGCCCCGTGTTCTGATGGAATGGCTGTACTGGTGCAGTACAGGATGTTCGGGACCATGATAGGACTACGACCCAGAAGGCAGATGTGCAAGATTCTTAGTACTAGTATAGTACATTTTTTGCATTATTTGTGTCTTTTTTTTGTTGTTTTTTTACCAGGCTGCGTCCGCTGAATTAGGCTACGGAATTCGAATGAATAGCATTTGCCCAAGTTTCGTCCAAACGGACCTCTTCAACAAAATCCCGGATAAACTTGGGGAATTCTGCCAGCTGGCTAATTCGACCCAAAAGATGGTGGACAAACTCGGCATCTTAAAGTGAGCCTCGCCAACATCTACCTCTGATTCAATTTTCCTTTAAATCCACCTTACTGCTGCTCCTCAGCACAAAATGACTCCTGGAAAGTTGGTCACCATCAGCCAAAACATTACAACCACCACAGGTCTAATACCTGTGTAGGCCCCCCTTCTACCACTACTTATTCTAGATTTACTTCTGCGGTGCACCTTTCAGCCACACTTACACCCAGATACCATTCTAACTAGACAATCCAAGTCACCCATCAGTCATAATTCTATGGCTGATCTGCTAACGATATTACTAGCCTCCGTATTGATCTGCGCTTCTTATTTTCAGCGTGTCTGACGTAGGAGAGGCGATCCTGGACCTGGTGTTGGATGAGACGAGGAACGGAGACGCTCTCCTCATGATGCCAAAAGGGAAACAATTTGTGACTTTTCAATCACCCATTTTTTGATTCAG
Organism: Lophius piscatorius; assembly: GCA_009660295.1. Classification (NCBI taxonomy): domain Eukaryota; kingdom Metazoa; phylum Chordata; class Actinopteri; order Lophiiformes; family Lophiidae; genus Lophius; species Lophius piscatorius. Next base: position 37,753 of record VRLP01003853.1, on the reverse strand, counting down.
TGCTGCAAGTCAGCAGTCTCGGCTGAAATATCATCATGACTATTAAATGGCACCTTCTAGTCTATCGTTGACTTTGTGTGATTTTTATTCAAAGCTAGATTAGATTAGATGCTGCTGATTGAACAACAATCAGAGCTGATAAGAACTTTTGTAAAACTAGGTCAACGCTTTCGTGCCCGACCGCAAGGATATACCTCTGAAAAGCACCCAAACCCCTGCAATCTACAATCCCCCTGATTGAACTCCTCAAATTAAATTAGAAGTTATGTCCAAAACCTTTTTTTTTCTCATAAACAAGCTTCCCCTAGTTGGTAAAATATAAACTATTAAAGTGAAATATGATATATACAGGATAAATCTCCATTAGTCAATTCATATGTACCAAATTTGGACTAAATCGGACCAACGAAATTATGGCCCAGAAATTGTGATTTTGGACATAAAGCGCCACCTAGTGTCAGAAATATATAACTGACCAAGATTCAAATTTGGTGAGTATTAATCGACTCGAGGAGATTTATCTCATTTTTTATCCAAGTAGATTGCTCATTCATAAAAGAAAATACTGATTTTCAGACAGAAATGTCCCAGGTTCGAAACTGGTCTGAAACAGAATCAGATTTCATCATTATCGTTAATTCACCCCCTCCTTTAAAACAATTATAGAAGAAACAATAACTCTTTGCTAAACGTATCGTATAATGGATGACTTATTGTATCTTGTTGACTTGAGCTGTTTATATATTTATTTTTTATTATGACATTGATTCTTGTTTAAGTAAATAATATATGACGTATGGAAATGTCTATCAAGTGAATCCAGGTGATAAAATCGTACTTCTTGTGCAATATAATAACATCTGATTCACACGAAAGGACTGAATCATTAAAAACCCAACAGGAGAATAAAAAATCTTTTTTTTAACTTTTATGAATATAAAGCCGTTGCCTTATGGGTAATACGGTGCCGTTGACGTAGACAGAAACCAGGAAGTGAGAGAGATGTTAACGATTTACCAAACAGTGATATGAGCCATTTGGGACATCTCCGTCCTTTTTAAAGTGTATTTTTTGGACACTTCGAGCCAGTCAGGAAAAAGGAATGTGAATATTTTTTTTTCCCTCTTAAATAAAGTGTCCATTCTCTGATTCAGAGTCGATATGGACTCTGGAACCCTGGACCTGTTTATTTGTTTTTCCAACCATTAACCTGAAGTCTCTTTAATGCGGTTCAGTGACCGAGAATATATTTTACAGATAATAAAAGCAATACGAACGACCTACTTTGTCAGATTCTCTGTATATAAATAGTACTGCGCGGAATTTCATGGCCGATCCTCGTTAGAATAGTGGAGAGTGTCCCCGCCTGTCACGCGGGAGACCGGGGTTCGATTCCCCGTCGGGGAGATTTGATTTTTACCTGCAAGGAAAATTGAAGAACTGATGAATACAGAAAAGCAGAAAGACCCCCAAGAGAACTGAGTAACAATAGTACACAAATGCAGGCGTAATAATAATCCGAATCAATTAAATCGCTTTATTCATGTTCTTTTTTAATTACTGACTCCATCTAAATAATAGAATTAGGATGCAGAGCACAGAGCAAGATGGATAACCCTAATCCCCAAAGGGAACAGACAAACGAGGAAGAGCTAAATAATAAAATTCCCTATGTGTGTAAATTTATATCCTTATGCATATGTAATGGAATTTAACCGTTTGTCACGCTTAATCATACCAGGGGCTTTATATTATTAATTAAATTAAATTAATAAATTAATTTTAGAGCGAGATTTTTTAAATTAAATGCTCCAAATTAAAAAAAAATCAGCATAAAGAAAATCCACTTCCGTTTATCTCCATACTGTACAACCGCACCAGTGTTGTGGCCCTCAGCCCTTTCACATCCATGTAACGCTGTCATGGAAACGTTTCAAGAAGTCTGTATTTATACGGTACTATAAAGATTGTAACACAGTTTCCGTAGTGTAGTGGTTATCACGTTCGCCTAACACGCGAAAGGTCCCCGGTTCGAGACCGGGCGGAAACAGGGTAAACTTTTGCTCGCTGTTAGCTAGGAAAGGCGGGACATTGCAGTGGGCGCTGATTGGTCAGGAAAATGTTAAACCAGAAGAATTGGTTTTGAGTGACAGTTCAACCTCATCTGTGTCTTTCAGTCCGTCCGAACCCTTCGTCACTTACTGACCTCTAGCTTTAAATGAAACCAACAACGGGTCATTGTATGGTTTCCGTAGTGTAGTGGTTATCACGTTCGCCTCACACGCGAAAGGTCCCCGGTTCGAGACCGGGCGGAAACATTGTCTTTGTTATAGAGCTTTTGATCAATATTGTCAATTCAAAAAACCACAATAAAAACATTTTAATAGATGTTTAATGTGTTATAAATTTGTGATTTCTTATCTGTTGTTATTATAGCTGTTTGTGTTTATATATCTGGTTCTGTTTCCTGTTTTTACCTGTTACTTTTTTTTTCTTCAGTAGGCCAACCTATAAAGCGACTTTGAGTATTTATGAAAAGAGTTCCATAAATAATATGTGGAAAGAGATGCTATAGAGATATTCTAGCTTAACCCTTAGAGGCACAAGTGATTGAACCTTACACATTAATAGGTAAAAAAAGATCCGCATAAGAATCAATGTGTTTTTATGCCATTAGACACATTTTATTTAAAGGGGAATCATTTGTGTTGAATTTTGAATTACATTTACTTTTTTTTTCACTTTTTCGCAGGTTTTGAACACACTGATATTTGAAAAATTTGTAAATTACCTATATTTATATATATATATATAAATATATATATATATATATATATATATAGTGTGTATAAGTGTTATGAGGTTAAATCAGGAGATGATGTCAGATATGTAACCCGGCACTACGCCAAGGACGGAGAACATGAGCAAACACACCTAATGGTCAAAGACTGGATTTAACTTGTCGATCCTCAAACCCCGTATATGTATCCAGCTGTAAAAAGACTTGACAACAATCAAAGAACCGATCAAACGAAAACAGAAATTATGGAACTTATGAGAAAACAGATAAATAATGAAAAGTATCATCTCATCAGAAAAAAACATTGGTGATAAGAGGACAGTTGAAAGAGAAGTTCAGTGAAAAAGAAATTATGTTGAATATCTAAAAGGTATTTTAACTGGGGAACATAAAAGTCTTCCATCGTTAGAAACTTCCGGACTTTGCCCCTGATCCTAATGGGACTGGACATGGTTGACATGGTAACTAAATTTCTTTTTTGAAGATCACTCGATGACGAATAAGACAACTTCCCCTACTGTGGTTACTTCTGTTCGCCTGGTGGCCGGAAAAATCCACCAAGGGTTGATCAAGGGTGGTTAAAGAAGAAAAATGGACTTCCTTTTCCTGAGAGACAAGTTGGACAATATACAATGGGTTTCAAGTACGCTGTTGCAGAATGGCCTTATTGATTACTCATAGTAATGACTATCATATACAACAGCGCCACCTCGCCTATGACTCATTAATGCTGGACAAAACAGGTACTGCACCCAGCACTGCACTGTGGTGCGTATCCCCGCCTGTCACGCGGGAAACCGGCTAGATTCCCCGGGGGGGAGATTCTGTTTATTCCCGTAAGTCAAACAATAGACTTACCACACAAATCCTTTAGCATTTTACTATTCCCATTTTATTCAGAACCGACCGACACCTCTTTAACGGTTTCCGTAGTGTAGTGGTTATCACGTTCGCCTCACACGCGAAAGGTCCCCGGTTCGAGACCGGGCGGAAACATGGTTTTCGTTTTTGTGCTTTTAATCATTACCGTTACAGGAAAACACATTAAGGCAGTTTTATCGTTCACAATACTGGGGAATCAAAGTTCAGCATTTGGGCCATCATGACCAACAGGTGAATTTTCTGTGAAATGTTAATTAATTGTTAAGACGGTTAATTGATAAAACTTCTAGTGACCGGGAAACTACAGTTTTAATGGATTATTTGATTAATTTGAGGGGGTTGGGTGTCGTTCGTTAATCTTAATAGCTGATACACTCTAAATTTACCATAAAATTTTTTATGGTAAATTTGTGTTTACTTTTAAATGCTTTCGTCAAGCATTTAAAAATAGACACAAATCTGGCTCGTTAAATTATTTCCTGATGAGAGTCAGTTTTAATTGGATAAGCCTGTTTTTAAATCATGTTTTTAGAGACCTTTTCGACCCTATCAGACTTTTAGTTACCTAATTGTCTATTAACCACTAGAGGGCGACAAAGCTGCATCAATGGTACAAAGACAAGCGGCGGGAGGAAAAGACCTCTTAGGCCTCCGAGATACCTCCACCTGAGGGACCTCCACCTGAGATACCTCCACCTGAGGGACCTCAACCTGAGATACCTCCACCTGAGGGACCTCAACCTGAGATACCTCCACCTGAGGTAGGACAAACCTTGTCAAATGTTTTTCATATTTTCTAAGGTTTCTCATTCATAAAATTAATAGTTACTAAAAATGTAATTCACTGCCAATGCTATTAAACCGGCGGCTATTTTGGAACATTTGGAATGGTAGCAGCTGGGTTGTAGCATTATCTGGAGAAAAAAAACAAAAAAAGCCCTCCTATGATAATAGAGTTACAATTTAGAACACGTATTTTCTGTTTAATGAATCTGATTTGGTTTTATATTAAAGTTAGTTTGACAAACTTTAGTATCAGACAGAGAAACAGAAGAAACCAGGATGGAAACAAATACATTTTCACAGCATTGTTCAACTATTTGACATACAGAATAAAAAACGTCAAGTAAGTATTCCACTAAAACAATATCAGTAATTCATTATAAGACCTCAAATATTACAGATATCATGCAATATTAAAATATTATCTGTTATATATATATATGTATATAATCATCTGTGATCAGCTGAACATGATTTTATCAAATCGAGGACAAGAACTGTGACACTCCTCCGTCTGGGTCGGTTCCTCGCTTCCAGTATTCTGAGCCCCACAGGAGACACTTCCACCTCTGGGTGAGTGGGTGTCACAGCCATGGAGACTCCTGCCTAACCTCCTCTGCCAGTCTGTCCATCCCCATAGCAAACAATAAGGGGCCCAGAGTCGATCCTTGGTGCAGGCCCGTACTGCTCATGCATATCCTGTACCTCCTTCTCTGTCACTCAAGACTTCCTCATGCGATCCCACAATTCAACACTCCGTCGTACACATTCTCTCAATCCACAAAGACACGAAAAATAACAACCTGACATTCACTTGTTCCTCATTATCTTTAAATTGTTGCAGTAAGTAAATCAGTGAGATAAAGAAACAGAAGAAATAGAGACACAGAACACACAGTATTAATGGATGATTTATATTTCCTCCCTTCGCTGCAGATCAAAGCGCCGGGACTCATTGAAGGATTCGTTTCTGTATGATGGTTGTGGTTATGGGAAAACAAGGAAGGTCACGTAATCCTTTCCTTTACTTCTCACCATGAGGGCCTCGCCGTTCTTGGTCTCGTCAGTCACCAGCTGCAGGAGGCACTCGGCGACCTGGGACACACTGAAACCAGACGTTTAAACGCTTCCGTTAATGTGAAAGCCACAGGTCTTTCTTTTTTATTCTTTCCTTTTTATTCCTTTCCAAATGTTCATCGCTGCATTAACTGATTTAAATACGAAAAAATGATCCGTTGTTTCTCATTTTTCTTACGATACGATCAAACTTCCGGGTCGTTCGGTCATGTGACTCGGGATAAAGCCTAAATCAACATCGTGAATACAACAAATGATACTTTATATTGACTAAGGAGTTTCATGGATGAACGCATCGGATTCTATTTGAAACAAGGTTTAACACCTTTAAGGCTTTTACGGCGGCTCTTTGCGTACGTCGCCATGACGACACCAGATGCTAATATAGATAAATTTGCCCTTTGGCGGCTAAAAGTTTTCTTAAGCGAATATAAAAACACCTCGACTGCTGTCGCTCAGGGTTCCGTGTTTGTTAAGGTCCCTTGTTTGATCGTGATAATGGGATAATTAACCTGTTATCTCAGCATCACCTGTCTTCCTCGTAATAACGAGATGATTCATTGGTCAGCAGGAGAAACTGGTCGCTTGTCGTCTCGTGATGAGATAATGAATGTTTGTTTTTCTCCTGATGATGAGACCATTTACTCATGATCAGGAGAAAAAAAACACCAAAACAAATATCCGCCGGTCTCAGCCTCCGAATACTTCTGAATACTTCTATTTCCAAAGAAATCTACATTTGTGAAGCGATAAATAATATATGTATATATATATTTATATATTATTAATGATTAATATTAGAAGACACTCACTCCAACACGCCGTCACGTTCCATTAATGTCACATTCTTTTCATGCAAGTGGGAATATTGACCCAAACTGTCAGGAAGTGTTTTGAGGAGGTCCGTCTGGGTGAAACTCGGGCAGATAGCGTTGAATCGAACACCAAAGCCTGAGGCGAGGGAGGTGGACTGATGGAACACACACACACACACACACAGGTTTCACCTCACAAAGACAAGTACTGACAATAAGAAGAATTTAAACACTTATTTCTCTTCGTTGGCTTCCTTACCGCCATGGATCGAGTGAAGCCAATCACGCCGTGCTTCGACGCCGCGTAGGCCGGAGAGGTGAGTGCCGGGAGGAGACCTGTAGGGATTTTAATATTATTTCACGAGTCCCAGCAGTGAATTCCTTAATGAATATTTCATATTCAGCCCGTTTGTCACAGTAAACCAACATGAATGAATGAATGAATGAATGAATGGATGGATGGATGAATGGATGGATGGATGAATGAATGAATGGATGGAAACCCCAAACCTCACTTGCAGGCGGCTTTTTTAACAGCAAGGTTGTTGGTTTGAGTCCAGTTTTCCATGCATTAGTTTAATGCAAAGTGCAAAGTGAAACATATTGCTGCTACGAGAACTTAAAGATAATATGCTATAATATATAAAGAAAACACTTTTCTCTTTTACTAGGTCTGTTGAGTGTTGAGCAGTGTATTGTGGGTCGTACCTGCGACGGACGCCATGTTGACCACCACCCCTCCCCGACCTCCGGTCAGCTTCTTCATGTGGTCCAGAGCCAGATAGGTGACCCTGATGACGCCCACCTACATGACAGAAGGAATATTTTGTCGTTGATTGTTTGAGCTAGGGTTCATCTGAGGACACAGGGAGCGAGGAACGAGGATTTCCTCCAGTCAAGGAGTCTGTCAACAGTTATTCACAAAGCAAACATTAATAGTGTGAGCTGGATGAGGGACTGGATGAATTCTAACCAGGTTAATGGAGACGGTTTTCTCCCACTGGCGCTCATCAAAGATGCCGGCGTTGTTGCACAGGATGTCGATTCCACCCCAGGTCTCAACCGTCTGCTGCAAAGCAGCTGCAAAGCAGAACAAAACAGTCGTTAACTTTTCATTTATTTTATAAATTTAAAACCACATGGAGCTTAGTGCGAGGAAGAACGGGATTGATTGCGCCACCAGGGGGCGCTCTACTTCAGCTTTTGAGCCATCGTTTCTCAAAAAAAAAAGAAGAAGTTTGGTTGTAATTATTAAGTCAGTTCAAGCCCCAGCAGGTTTATGTGGTTTTGTCCTTGAGCAAGAACCTGAAACAGCTCCCGGGCGCCTCAAAGGCTCCGCCCACTGCCCCCTCAGGGATGGGATAAAGGATACATCGTTATTATTATAAGAGAATCGCTGGAGGGTTAAAAATCTGGATTTTGTCCGCCTGATTGACGGATGAGACACTTTTCGAAATGTTGAATATTTGTGAATGCATAAAACTTTATAAAATAAAAGAAGAAGAAATTCCTCCAGCATATGATTGATGTGTGACCCAAGAGTCACGAAAAAATACAACACTTCTGATTTAGGCCTCTAATAAACAACATTGACAGATGGAGAAAAAAAAAGTGGTTCTGCTCAAGCTGTTAATAAATGAATCGTTAAAATCTGCCTCGCGTCCTTGTTTAACTTTAAACCAGTTTTCACGGGTGACAGGCCGCCGTAAACCAAAGTCCAAAAGCATTCCAATGTTTACTAAATGTTTGCTTAGTAGAGTCTTCCTTACAAGAAATAAAACTCAAAGGCATACATAAGGTTTTGTGTTTCAAGACTTCGGATTCAACAGAAAATGATTAACGCGGACCGGAAATTCCCCAGACACCAACTCACACGTCCTGACAGTGAAAACTCTCAAGCCTCAATCCCCTGCGTTGTACAAGCAAACCCCCAGATTGAACTCCTCGAAATGAAATGGGAAGTTATTTCTGGATAATAGTATTTATCGTTACAAAAGAAAAGTAACAAAAGAGAGAGAGAAAAGAAAAAAAGGAGAGTGAGAGAGCGAGAAACCTTTGATCTGCTCCTCTGACTGAACATCACACTTCAGGAAAAGAGTTCTCTCCTCTCCAAACTGTTTGTCCAGGTCTTCCTTCAAACTCCTCCCTGCAGCTTCATTGACATCCAGGATGGCTACCTGCACAGGTGAAGGACAAAAGAGGACTAGAACATCTCCAGACTCTGGATTCAACGACCTGAATGTCTGCAGCTCGACTTTCTGATGCTCACTATACTATATTTTTATATTTACACGTCTTATATTTACTCACTTACTATTCTTCTTGTGGAGTCCCCCAGCCTAGGAATTACACCGGAGTGTAATCGTACAACGGAGTGACAAACATTTTGAGTGTTTAAAAAACTATCCTATACCACTTCAAAAGTTGGTTTATGGCTTTAAATAGAAAAAAAAAGAAAGAAAAGGTAGACAGAATCTCTTAACAGGACATATAATATGATTTAATACCAAACACAGGGGCTGGTAGATGTTTTTAGGTGATATGCTGCAAACTGTAAAAGAGTCAGTTCTTGATCTTATTGTTTTATTTGAACATTCTTGTAAATAAATCTGATTTGAAGAGAAATAGTGAACCAAAAAGTGATTAAAAGGACTCTGTTATACCATCTAAGTTGAATTAAATACATTAATGAAAGTAAACATTTGGAAATCCACAGTGAGGTCGAACCCTACCTTGGCGCCGTTTTGCAGAAGTATTTCTGTTATTGCTTTTCCTATCCCCATCGCTGCTCCAGTCACCACGGCGATTTTATCGTTTAACGCCATCTGAGCCGTTTGACAGGAAGAAACCTGGATCTCACCTGCAGGGAGGTTTGAAATGTTGAATCAGGAGAAAAAGTCGATTTCATTGACTGTATTCAGTTTAGTTCAAAGTTAGGACCCAAAAATGCAAACACTACTCAAAACAAAAATAACATTTTTAACTCAGATTTTTAAGTCAGAATTCAAAACCGATAAATAAGAGGAAAAATATTAAACTTCAAAAAATTAATATAAAAAAAATAGCAAAGTAGCAAATTAGGATGAAAAAATACAAAGTAGGAAACGATTTTAAGAAAACGTACCAAAAATATAGTCGATGAGAATAAAGAAGACTTACACAGGAACCAGGGAGAATAGGAGCTAAAAATGAGACGGAGAACAGGCAGTAACTGATGTGACAGAAGAAACTGATGTGACAGTGACAGGGAGGAAGACACAGACTTAAATACACTGAGTAACAAGGACAATAGGGGGATAGGTGAGGGCCGGGGGACAGGGGACGACCTTCAAAAATGAAGGAGGAGACACTAGGAAACAGTGTTCACACACATGCACACACTCAAACTCTAACAGTTTGTCATTAAATGAGTCCATTGAAGTGCACTGAGTTGAACATAAACTAAAACAAGATTATGCAGGAACTCAAGATTGGTATACTTTTTTGTGGACGTTAGTTTATGATCCACTCTGCATTCTCACATTGCAGGAGTAGAAAATGTATGAAAAAAATGGGGCGGGGCATGAGTCTTATTTTAAACCGGATTAAATCCTAAACATAGCAAATTATGTTAATTAAAAGTATGTGATTTCCAATAAAGAAAGGCAAATAATGAACATTTCATGCGGCAGCTGTGTCCATAGGAGTGAATACATGTATTTTGTTTCCAACAAATGAGATAAAACCCTTTGTGATATAATAATACCTTCAGGCGCGGAAACTCACCTCTATACTAATGAGTACTGGCTGTTCGTTCCGACTGTAGTACCCTTTTTGTCCACTACTAGTGAGTCATGCTGGTTGTGGCGCTGTGGTGACACAGCGAAGGTATACCACTTAAAGCGAAGAGATGCATTTTGATGGAGAGCAAACTTAATTCTGCAAGAGTAACATCATCAACATTATTAAAAAACAGAAGTAACCATTTAATAACAACATTCAGGGAATATATAATGCAATGTATTATTATTATTATTATTATTAAAAAAGTATGGGCATGTAGTACCCTCTTCGTCCAGTACTAGTGAGTCAAGCTGGTGGTGGCGCTGTGTTAACACAGTGAATAGTCACTTAAAGCAAAGAGATTCATTTTGATGGAGAGCAAACTTTATTCAGCAAGAGTAACATTATCAACATTCCCGCGTCTCACCCAACGTCTGCTGGGTTAGGCTCCAGCACCCTGAACCTACAAGCGGTTGTGGATAACGAATTAATTAATGAATGGTTGGACTGCGGCAAAAGTTTCTGTGGCCCTAAACTGAGGGCAGTAAACTATGTTTCTCTTTCTTGGTTAAATCGGAGGTTTATTATAGTTTAAATATTAAAGTTGTTTATGACCTCACTCAGGTCTCACACTTGTGTTTCATTAATATTTAATTGTTTTTTTGTTTTCTTTCTAAGTAATCAAAATTTCACGATGATGACGAAAATATATGTTTCCGCCCGGTTTCGAACCGGGGACCTTTCGCGTGTGAGGCGAACGTGATAACCACTACACTACGGAAACCACATGCGCTATTGAAATATTTTTAAATATATAAATGGCCCTATAAGTGGCCTCGTCTTGTGGCATGTGGCATTTTGTTACAAAATATTTATGCCAGATTTCAAAAAAATACATGACATGTGTAACATATACAAATGAAATAATAAATAAACACCGCTGCTGCTCTGCATTGGAGGGATAGTCATCGCGGCGGCCATATTGGGACAGGGAGCCGCTACCCTGAACTTCTCCCAATACATGACAGTCCATCAAGGTCTGTCCATGATTAAAATCACCATAACTCGATGTATTTTCAGCTGATTTTAAAGCGGTTTAGTTTATAACAAAGGTTGAACCTATACTTATGATAAAGGGGTATTTAAAAATGTGGGTTTTCATTCCAAAAATACTATCATGTAGACAGTAACAGTTCTATAATGTGTACAAATGAACTCACCCGATTTTATTGGTTTCAAGGTATATTAGTTTTTTTCTTCCTGCATGCAAAATGTCTATTTTTCCTTAATAACTCAGGAAATAAATACTAATTTACATACATATATAAACTTGTATGTGTATATATATATATAGATGTGTATATATATTCATACACATAGTGTATCAGTAGAGTTGCAGTGTAATATTTACCCATTCTGATAAACAAATGTTACATTTTTGTGTGTGAAAATAAATGACTTAGAACCGCAAGTTTTTACAAAATGTACCTTTAATCTCATATATATTTACTAAAATAAAGTTTCTCTTAGATAAATATCAGAATATCCATCCTGAGTGGATTTGAAATGTTTGTGGGTCATCGGATGCAGTGCTCTGCTGAGCGGATTATCCTGACTGTACCTGTGCTTGGAATCATCAGGCCTCCATTGTCTTTCAAGGTTAGCAGGTGCTGGCGTTCACTAAATGATGCAACTTCACAAACCAAACTTTTACGGCTTATATCACATTAAAGCTGCCTCATGATCTGCCTGACGACAAAAACCTGCGATATAAACCAGAGCGTTCTCTCTGGTCCAACAACACAGTAACGCCACAGTCCTCAGCTAGTAAGACAGATGATGTCCACAGTGTCATCCTGTGCTGTGACGTCGCCCGTGTTTCCTGGAGAAATGCCGCGGCGGACCATCAGACGTCAGAAGTCACTCTGGAGGTGAACCACACTTGGGTTGTTTTCCATCAACCTGGAATTAAACCAAGAGATAACTTTTTTTTAACCAAATTTAAAATGCAAGCCTTCTCTCCTAACAGAATAGACCACTTCAACATCGGATCCTACCTGAGGCCCCGGCGGAGTTCAAGAGGAGCTCCAGATGCTCCTGGCTATAGAAGAGTAGAGTAGAAGTCCAGCTTCTGTTGCAGTTCCTCTGTTAGCATATTTTGTTTTTTTAATCCCTCAAGCAGGGATTTGACTGTCTTTTTATGCCTTCTTTCCCGATCCCTCGCATTTCTTAAGCGGCGCTGCAATTCCTCCGCCTTCTCTTGAGCCTCAGTTAACTTTTTTTTTACTTTAGTTGGGTCAAGGGCATACTGATGATCCTGAAAGATATTACATCTTATAATGACTTAAGTGAATTCTCCTCATTTCATTAATGTCGCGTCCTGCAGAGATGACAATCGTTTCACTCACTGAGGTTGGCTCCTCCAGGTCTTTTGACATCTTAACTGGAACATCTGGACATCCTGCAGTGGATTCTTGTGATGTTCTGCTCGACCTGGATGTACTGGTTACCTGGAGATACGGTCAATTATATAAATCAACAAGAAGCATTTCTAGGAGTACATTAATTGGTTAAGTGGGCTTTACACGTGTGTTAGTGAAAAATTAAGATTGATAGATATATTTTATTAGCCATTTCACAACTGTCACGTTATTTGTTCTAAAAATGTTCCCTTCCAACCATTTGACCCCTGCCAATGTCCCAACATCCACCATCCACCACCTTAAATATGAAGATCACGTGACACATTTTCATCATTTACAGAGAGACTTTCCAATGACACTAACTTTTGAAAGGTGGTCAGGAAACTTAAAAACCGAAGGGGTCACTCCTTCCCTTAAGCGAGTTGTCTGTCCAGTCCTGTCAAAGTCTTCGGACTTGAAGTGACAGCTGCAGATGAGTGAACGATCATTTGGCACAAAGTCTCTCCTCCTCAGCGCTGCTCTCCACGCCTGTCTTCTAACTTTATTTTTTGGGAATCTAACGTAACACACAAAACAAGTCCATCTGAATAACACTTTGTGCTTCTGCATGTTTTTGTAGCTACAAAGTCAGACACAAAGTTTAACGACTTTGGTGTCACGAAAATGATTTAACAGTAAATAATGACTACTTAATACAATAACGCATAAAGCAAAATAACTGTTTGACAAATATAACTTTCAGCGGCTAACATATTACTTCAATACAAATGTTTGTATTGTTTGTTTACCTAGCATAAGCTAGCGTTAGCTGAACGGAGTATCAGGCCAGACCTTGTGTTATCTTAAAATAAGGACTATATGAAATTCGAAACAGTGAAAAAATGTAAAACAGCTTCTCACTTGTGAAATGTTATTCCCTTTTCCTTGATTATGGCATTTCTTTCGTTGGAACATCCGAAGGCAGCACAAAAGTCTGGCATTTTCAAAAGTCAACAAGGTCTGGGCAGGTCGGAGTCCTGTCCCAATATGGCGGCGGTAGTGACGCATCCCACAAACCCAGCTCTGGCATCAGCGTTGCCTCATGGGAGTTGTAGTATTATCGTATTTTCTGGAAAATTATTGTACACGCAGAATTAGACATCTGCGTCTAGTTGGTCTATATATATATGTGTTTGTGTATTTATGTATATATATATATATATATATATATATGTATACCTACATAGACACAATCCGCAATTAAGAAATAAAAAAAAATGCACATGTAAGTTAAAATACACAAATAACCTGCATGCAAATATAAAAGAAAAGGAAAGCATGGCATATATTAACATTTATATTTAAATATGCATACTTCTAACATATGGCATTATATATAACAATGTCATATAGAAATATGAATTCAAATAGTGCTGTTAGAGATGTACAATAGCTGTCCAGGTACAGATGTACAATAGTTAGCTAGTTAACACCACGAGTGTCCAGAAGCAGAATGGGAACCAAAACCTTCAGTTATCAGGCTCCTCTCCTGAGGAACCATCTCCCAGTCTGGGTCCCGGGGCCAGAGACCCTCTCTACGTCTAAAAGTAGGCCTGAAACCTTCATTTATGATAAAGCTTATCATTCAGGCTTGCCTAAGCTAGCTCTTAACTCTGCTGCTGTGGGGTTCGAGGGTAGGGGATTTCCCACGATTATGTATAATATTTGAAACTGATCCATGAAATAGTTTTTGAGTTCTTACGTTGAATGATGTTTGCCTAATCAATATTAGATCTGTAAAGCAATTTAAATAATTGATAGAAAATTTTAACTTCTTTGAAACCGGGGTCTTTATTTGAACTAAATGGAATTAATTTTGTTTTTCAAAATACGGTTTTGATTATATGAAGGTTTTATGTATCATATTTATTACATCAGGGTTTTCAGACATTATATGGATATATCATAAACTTGGAAAGGTATCTCCGGTTACCTGATCTATGGGGGATTACCTGTTCCCTGCTGGATTACCCGTTACCTAGTGGATTACCTGTTCTCTGGTGGATTACCTGTTACCTGGTGGATTACCTGTTTCCTGGTGGATTACCTGTTCTCTGGTGGATTACCTGTTACCTGGTGGATTACCTGTTTCCTGGTGGATTACCTGTTCTCTGGTGGATTACCTGTTACCTGGTGGATTATCTGTTTCCTGGTGGATTACCTGTTCTCTGGTGGATTACCTATTCTCTGGTGGATTACCTGTTCTCTGGTGGATTACCTGTTCTCTGGTGGATTACCTGTTCCCTGGTGGATTACCTGTTCTCTGGTGGATTACCTGTTCTCCGGTGGATTACCTGTTCTTTGTATGTATCTGGTTGTGTACATCAGAGATTTGTAGGGGGAGGAGTTCTCACAGATATTTTGGAGTTTCTTTAGAGGTGCGACACATTCAGTGTTTTAATCCGGAAGAAGTGGGCCGGTCCAGATCACCAGAATGAGGATTTACAGGTGGATTAGATTCCTGTTGTATCGCTGACGTTGCGGTGGGTTGTGGCAGACAAACATGACCACGCAGGTTTTCAGCGAACAGGTGCTTCTGCTCAGGAGGATAAACGTTACAACGGTTAATATTCCAGTGGAAAAATGTGAGTGTTGCCCCACCCACGCTTATCCTGAGGTTGAGTCACGCCTCATGACAACTTGCATCATGACAAATGACACAGGAGCACAAGGTGACGACTTCAACCAGAGGCAGTTCCAACGAGTCCCTGCAGCATAAATTCTCCGGTGGATGTATTTCTCTCTCACCTTTAGTCCCACTGATACTCACCTGACGACAGACCTCACCTGGTTCAGCGTTTGGATTTTTTTCCTACAGGAAATCCTCCGACTCTCTTTAAATCAAAGCTGAAATGGCGTTAATTGGTAAAATCGCAGTAGTGACCGGAGCAGCTATGGGGATCGGAAAAGCCCTGACTCAAAAGCTCCTGACGAACGGAGCCATGGTAAAGTTTGATATAACCGCATATTAGTTAGGTTTAGTTTATAACGCAGGTAATTAAGAAGCAGACAGTTTGGGATATATATATATATTTGTAAAAGAGATTGTTAATATCGTCATTTAACCAAGAGATCAGAGTTTTCTTAATGTTTAGAATGTAAATGGTTTGTAAAACAACAAGATGTTTTCCCGACTCGTTATTTTAAAGCGTTTACTTCACTGAATGTTTTTGCAGTTTATGGCATCGATATGGTTTACAGTACTTATGATGTCCTCCAGAATTAATGGAAATTAGTAGAACAAGATCCCAAAAATGTCTTTATTGTCTCGACTCATGATCTTTAATTCCATTCATTTAGAAAAATCGAACCTCTAACTCAAGAAACATCATTAAAACAACACATTTTTAATATAGAACAGAAACAATATCCAAAACATGTGTGCCACAATTATTGGCACCCTGCATTTAATATTTTGTGAAGCACCCTAAGGAGAAACAGCCGGTCTGGGTGTCAGCGCCATCTGATGGTGGTTAGGGAGACTTTCTGACCTCAAGATTCAACTGACCTCTGACCTCTCTAGCTGTAATCCTTGGTGGGTCTTTAGCCAGTCCAACCATCTTCCTAGAATTGCTTGGGGTCTGTTTGCAGACACATCCTCTTCCAGGTCGATTTTTAACATCTCTAGTTTCTTTGAACTTCTTCATTATTGATGTAACTGTTGAAACTGACATTTTTGAACCGTTGACACATTTTCTTGTCTCCATTGTCAGATTTGCGCAGCTCTATAACTTTTCTTTGCTCCTCATTGCCGTGTTCTCTTATCTTTCCCATCGTGAGGAACATCAGAGAGAATCAGGCCTGTGTCACCGCATATTTATACCCCGGTGAAACAGGAAGTCTGAGTTCACCAACTCATGGGTTCCTGCTGAAACAGGTAGACCTAAACAATATAGAATAGGACTGGAAATATTCTTCATTTACATTTTAATGTGTCTAATGTTTCTTTTAGTTTTGTTACATGAATTAAAGGTTTGATTCCTGTGAGTAATTTGAAAGAAAGATCTTGGTTATAGACACTGAAGACATTTTTGACCGATTATTTCTGGAGGTCTTTTTTTTCAGGCGTCGTCCTGATTTGGCGTGTAAGTGATGGCAGTATCGTTTCTACAGTCTGCCACGTTCATTACAAACAAGCTGCCTGAAGGAAAAAGCTGCAGACATTCAGGCCATTGAATCCCGACTGTTGAATCCAGAGTCTGAAGATGTTCTAGTCCTCTGATGTCCTCCACCTGTGCAGGTAACCATCCTGGATGTCAACGAAACTGCAGGGAGGAGTTTGAAGGAAGACCTCGACAAACAGTTTGGAGAGGAGAGAACTCTTTTCCTGAAGTGTGATGTTCAGTCAGATGAGCAGATCAAAGGTTACACACACACACACACACACGAACACACACAAATCCTATTTATTAACATCTTATTTATATATTTTTCTTTCAGGCGTTTACAAATAATCTCACGTACCCCCTGCAGTACCACAAAGAACCCCCGGGGATACGCTTACCCCACCTTTTTAGAATCCCTGCTGTAGAGAGCATGTGACTACGGTGGCCCACATGGGCAAACGCACTGCTACCATCAATTTGACAATATTCCCCTGCTGCAAAAGCCACAACACATTAAGAAAAACGATCTGCAGAAGCCACAAGACGACGGACGTGTTTACGTAGGACACTTAAAACTGATTTTATTGCTTTATTTAGCGAATAGAACAGATATAATGACACGTTTCTGTATCATATCGCTTTCATTCACTAAATGAAGCAATAAAAAAGTGCGTCAAGCTTCAAAAGCCATAAAACATTAAGAATAGCCACAAGTGTTGTGAAATAGACAAAGATATTTTCCTTATTTGCGGCACACATGTTGTTAAATTGATGTTTGCTGTGCGTTTGTTTGACACCGTATGTAGCAGATGTCAACCGGTTCTGATGACCGGTTCTGCTGCTGGAGCAAAGTAATCATCTGGTACAGGTTTGGCAAGCGGTTGCTCCACATCAGGAAATAAAACTTGATTTCTTCCCCTCATCTCTGTCTGGCATGAAGCTGAGCCGCCAACAAAGAATTCAAGGTCTTTATTTTCCCCAAGTTTGCGTCCTTTAAATCTGCCGCTCTGCTCTGAGGAGGAAGTCAGAATCACAAAGATTATCTAGTTAAAATGTGAAGATCACTGAAGTATAAAGCTGATGGATTAAACTGGTACAGGATATGTATGACAGCAGAATGGCGGCGGTGAGTTGTGCAGTAAAAATGACTGATGGGTTCAAGGTGGAGGTGGGACTGCACCAAGGATCGTTACTTAGCCCCTTGTTGTTTGCCGAGATGATGGACAGACTGACAGATGAGGTCAAGCCGGAGTCTCCTTGGACTATGATATTGGTGGAGGACATTGTGATCTGTGGTATCTCAACACCATTAAGTGTTCGTTCCTTAAATATGAATACATTTAAAATTAAAATTAAGCTTGTGCTCTAACTAAGGGCCTTCTGTTCTGCTGCCCCTCGTCTGTGGAATGCCCTCCCTGACCATCTGAGGGCTCCACAGACGACTGAGACCTTTAAAAAAGGACTTAAAACCTTCCTGTTTAGCAGAACCTATAACCTTAATTAACATTGCTGCTTTTTGGTCTATTGTTATATAATTATTATTATATTTTTTATTGATGCTTTTATCTGCTTTTAACCTTGTATCACCTTGAAATATATAGATATATTTTAAATCGTTCCTATCAACTGAGTTTCAACGCTCACATCCTGGGGATAATTTGAACTTTTTCATAACAAAAGAAACATTATAAGACAATAAATATATTTTTCAGCCTCGCAGAAAGCTACTAATGCATTTTTATGCCCCGCTTTCAAGCTTCCATACAGCAAACTCTGGAAACCTTCGGCGGACTCGACATCCTGTGCAACAACGCCGGCGTCTTGAGCGAGAACCAGTGGGAGAAAACCGTTTCCATAAATCTAGTAAGAATTTATAATGTGTACTCACCCAGCTCAGACTATACAGTGATCGGCCATATTGTAGTTAAAGAAATAAATAATCAACCACTGAAGTGGTGCCTGTGAGGGAACGGGATACATCAGCCAGTAAAACATGAATTTGTCTTGAAGTTGATGTGTTGGAAAACATGCAAAATGAGCAAAAATGAGGACTTGAGAGACTTTGACATTGGCCAATACACACTGATGCTAGATGACTGGGTCAGAGGTCAGAGAATATCCAGACCTGCAGGTTTTGTTGGGTGTTCCTGGTCTGCAGTGGTTAGAACGTAGAAGGAATGTTGTACGGATAGGACAGCGGCTCAGGTAAGCCTGAACTCACACTCCAGAGGTTTAAAGGATATGCTGCTATCATGTTGGTGCCAGATACCTCAGCTCACCTTCAGAGGTCGTCTGGACTGCATGCCTCCACAGGTCAGAGCTGTGTTTGCAGCTAACGGGTGGCTACATAGAATCAGGCATGTGATAATGTACCAATGTTTTGGCTGATTGGTATGAAGGTCTAATCATTAAAGATGCTGTTGACAGATTAACACCTGACGTTGAAGACCTCCTCAGTGCTCGTTCGGTGTGCCCTCAGATCAACTCTAACTCATGAACATTAACGCAGGATGGAAAGTGACATTTTTATCTCTTCATGGTGGAAGAATCAGCACCAAAGTAATAATTCTGTCATGTAGATGGGCGTCATGAGGGTCACCTATCTGGCTCTGGACCACATGAACAAGCTGAGCGGAGGTCGAGGAGGGGTCGTGGTCAATACAGCATCCACAGCAGGTATCACCAGCAGAAGTTCATCATTTACAGTCCTAGTTCACGCAACCTAAATATTTCTATGAGGTCAGCGGTCTGCTCTGAGATCAGATCCACCAGTGACTCAATTTTATATTGATTAATTTTATATATAGTTAATAAATAACTTATGTTTTTTAACTTAGATCTCCTTGAGGCGGTACATATGAAGCAAATTTGGACTAAATTGGACACTTGGGAGGTTATGTCCGAAAAACAGGGTTTTTAATACAAAAACCTTCCCTTGTGAGTAAAATAAGAACTAATATAGTAAAATATGATACAAACAAGATAGTGCTCCTGGAGTGGATTCATATGCACCCAATTTGGTCTAAACTGAACCAACCGTTGAGGAATTATGGCCCACAAACTGTAAATTTGGGGATGATGTTCCCCCTAGTGGTGGAAATATGTAACTGACATTTCCCAAAAACCAATAAATTCTGATGGAGATTCAGCAAATACTGTCGGATTCTGACATTATTATATTCAAATTGCTGAATGACAACAGGATAATATTATTGAAAACCTAATTTTGGGAAGTGTTTTAAACTCTGGCAGGTCTCGGTCCTCTAGCGGGCTCTCCGACCTACACGGCCACGAAGCACGGCGTGGTGGGCTTCACTCGGGCCATGGCGGTAAGGAGCGTTTTTTTTAAACTACGCCTTTATATTGTGTCTGTACCAATATTTTATGAGACTCATTACAAGCTGAGGCCTAATTATGTGTTTTTTTTGTGTCACCAGTTGGCCTCCAGCATCTCAGGATATGGGATACGATTCAACGCTCTCTGCCCTAGTTTCACCAAAACGGACTTCCTCGTCGACACCGCTGAGAAAATGGGACGCTTCAACCGCCTGGACGCTTTAACTCAAAAAATGGTAGAAACCAGGGGGTTGTTAAAGTGAGTTTTTCCACATTTTTGATCATGTTTATGCTGCGCATTTTCTTTCTACAAGTCGTTATAATAGCATTTCTGGACAGAGTCCAACATTCCCTCACTGGATTCAGATTTCCAATATGAAGAATACAAGAGTTTTGATGTTTTCTTATGGCTCTCATCCCGACTTCTAGAGCCAAATTCAATTTGGCAACATCTTACTGCCTCTGATTTACATGGACATTTTCAAATGTGGCTTTTATTGTGAAACAGTAACAGGAAACAGGAAACATATTAGCTAAAACATTCATTTACAAATTAAGAGCCTTCATATATTTTAAGGAGTGAGTAGTAGATCAAATTTCCGATTTTTCTGTGCAAGTGACTGTGAATGATATAATAATAATATGGTAATAATAATGCTAATAATATTAATCATATGAATAATGATGATAACAATAAGTTAAGAATAATTGTAAAGAAGGATTCCTGAAGAAAACTCCCCCTACTGAGTAAAATATAAACTATTGGGGGTAAAATATAATATCTATAGAACATAGATCTCTGCTGGTCTATTTGGACCAACAGTTGAAAATTATGGGCGGGAAAATTTTGAAGCTATAGCTTCCCATTGTGCTGGAAAAATAAAAACGACCTTTCCCAAAATCAACCCAGTTCTTCCTCGTACTAAGGTCTATCGGGGTATAAAATATGAATACGATGATGAAATAGTTTTTGAGATATCACCTTAACACGGAGGATCTCCTGCGGCGAATGCGGCGGCGGCGGCACCCGGACTTCTTGGGGATATAATAATAATAAATAATAATAACAGTTATTATAACTATATCTTTTACTGAGCCCAGAATACAGGGATAGAAAATGTTAAACATTTTTGCCATATTTCTGAGTGGATATTACTCAGGTAAAGTTTTTTTCTCTGCTAAACCAATCAAATCTCTTGTTTCAGTGTGTCTCAGGTCGCCGACTGCCTCCTTGAGCTGGTGAGTGATGAGGCAAAGAACGGCGAGGCCCTCGTGATAAGAACTAGTGGAAATTTTTACTTGAAGTTTCCCGATATCAAGTAGTCTCGACGGACCGCAAAACCCTCGAACCCCTCTGGACCCTTAAATGTGTCTTAATGTGCAGAGAACAAAGGAAGATATCGTCATGGTTTAGCACATTTTGAGTCACTGTTTCCCACTGAAGAATGTGACTGAACGCGTTTATAATCCGAGGTGGACAATAACCGACTATTGCCGTGTTTTTATTATGTGAAAACACAAAACAGGCATTAATTCATTTATTTAATCTTTATTTATAACAAGGTACGGACATACAACCAAATTTGTACACAGAGAGTACAAAATAATAATAAGCAGGAAATATATATATATTTTAAAAATGTCAGAGTTCCAACTGAAACTCCTCAGACACACAGCTCTTACTTTTTTTTTTTTTTAATGTCTTTAACTGTGTTGCAGTATTGCTTCAGTTCTTGTAAAATTATTTGGATTCTGTGTATTTCCTTTAGTGAATAAAAAACTTTGCTAGAAAAAAACAGATGAAGGTGCTTCATCAGATGAAGGTGTTTTTGGTTTTGTTTTCTTTTGCTATGGAACCCTCCATGAGCCGTGTCCTAAATGAAGTTTTGAATTTAATTGAAAAACAGATCTCACATGTCCCATGTGCGCGTGTGAAACAAATAAAGATTTATTTTCCCTGGAACTGAAAGTCTCGTCCCAATTTTCTTGAAATAAGATTAATTTTCGTTTCTTTTTTACATATGACTCTTTGTCTCCCTCCAGTGGCTGAAAAATTCACCACAAACACACTGGTGACTCTCTCCTCCGATCATCAGTTTAAGGTATCAACCACATTGTTCGGATGTAAAATAATTTGTGCCAACCCTGAAATGTAGAAATTTATACTGTTATTACACATTTTTCCCCTTTTCTTAAAACGTGTGTACCGTTTTCTACAAAGGACTACAAGCTTGTATAGACTGCTTGTAGTTCATAATACTTACTTTTGTCGACAGTTTGTTTCTGTTTTTCATTTTACCACTCAGGGGAAGTACTTTCGAAAAACGTCTAGCAAAATAATCCTCTTTAATAAAAATTTGTTTTAACTTCTTTATTGAAGAACATTGTTAATACCACTACAAGTAACAGTGTATTCATAATAATACTGACAATAAAGTCAGAAATAAGGGAAATAATTAAGTAACACGGATAAATGAAGGAAAAACAAACAAAAACTAAATCGCGCTTAATCTCTGGTTAAGAAAACTCAATCATGACGTCACACTGTGATTTCATAAAGTAACGTCAACAAAATGTAATCATCTCTAGGATATGCCAAAACCTATATCTGAGTATAAAATAATCATGCAAATTCGTCTAGACGTTTTTCTGATATGTTGCTAAAAACAGACGAAGAAAACAGATAAACAAACAAACAAAGGAAAACTATATCCTCCTTGGCGGAAGTGAAAAAGAGGATTTATCTTTTTTCTTGAAAAACAAAAACTAAGAAAAAATCAAATTGTCTGAAAAAAGAAATCGAACAAATCTAAAATAAATCGTTCTGTTTCTTCTTCGTCTTCTTTTTCTTCCTCCTCCAAATCTTCTTCTTCACCGTCTCCTTTTTCCACTACTTCTTCTTCTTCATGAAACAGCGCGTGCGTGTTCGTGCGGCTCTGGCTGTGATAGGGGGAATAATGGCAGTCGCGATGGAGACAGACAATTTTCCGTACCTACCTTCGGGCCTGGCGGAAGGTTAGTGCTGTTTCATTGGATAGTAAACATTCACAGCGGAGATAACATGAGTTAAAAACTGTCGCCGTCA
Organism: Lophius piscatorius; assembly: GCA_009660295.1. Taxonomy (NCBI): domain Eukaryota; kingdom Metazoa; phylum Chordata; class Actinopteri; order Lophiiformes; family Lophiidae; genus Lophius; species Lophius piscatorius. Next base: position 14,645 of record VRLP01003853.1, on the reverse strand, counting down.
CGCCGCTGTGTGCTAAAACTAGCAGGAATAAGACTGAGCGGTGCAGCTTTTCCAAAGCATGCTAAGCTAAGCTAACCATAACCGTTTGGGCTCCAAGGTCGATGAGAGCAGGTCTGGATCCGATATATTTTCGCAATAATCTTGATTTATCTCCCTTTGGACGGGCAGAGATCGTATGAAGCATCTTTAGGTTCGCTTATGCAGACATGGACGTTAACACGTTGCTCTTGCTCCAGCTTATGTAACGTAGCCTAGTAGGACTCGTTCCTTTTGAACTCGTGAATGAGCCGCGGTGTAGCACAACTTTGTATGAATGAACAAATCGTCATTTGTTTCAACTCCAATATCTAATAACTGGCTATGAATGAATGGGCCAGATTGTTTTAGAACAATGCCTGTGTTTGCATTCTTCAGTCCCTCTAAGCAGCAACAATGTAGATGTTGTGTGCAGATACTATCTTGAACCGCAAATACTTGGTTGATGTCTTTAAGTAGAGTTTTCAGTTAAGTGTTTTTTTTTTTAAATTACCAATCACAGCGTGAATATGCTTAAACAGTAGTAATTGAACATTAAAACTGCACACACAAGATGGTAGTTTAATTATATTTAACAAATATACTGAAAGTTGGTAAAATCAATATGCCAATCAGGAATTGTTTAGTTTGTTTGTGGAGATTCTCATTCATCCTGGTTTTGGTAATAACAAGCAAAAACATAAGAAAAGTTGCTTTGGCTTCAACCCTCCTTGAATTGTTTAGATAAGAATGGGTGTTGGTGTATGTTCCTCCTTGGTGGTATGTAAGGGCTCCTCAGCACACACACAAACTGGGTTTAACCATAAAACTAATCCACAGTTTAGCCTTGGCTAAATGGTCACATTTGATTAAGTGTGTTCTTTAGTGAAGCAAAGGACACACATCTCAACTCTTCCAGGGAAAAGGTGGTTTCTTTGCCTTTCATGCTTCTCACAACAGATCTCGAGCTCCAAGACAAATTCTTTTTTTTAGGTAAAGCTCCCTCTGGTGTCGGAAATATGCAACATCGCTTTCCCTAAATCAATCCAGGTCCTCCTAACACCAAGGTCTACGTGGGCATACAATTTGAAAATGATCCATGAAATAGTTTGTGAGTTATCGCGTTTACAACAAGGATATGTGGAGGTGGCGGACGCAACTATGACAATTCCGTAATATCTCCGAGTTTTTGGGGATACATTTTAGAACATCAATATAACATGAGGTTCTGTCAGGTTTACAAGGAAGCAGCTGTTGAAAATGTCCTACACATGGCCACTCTGTGATTTTATACCTGAATTACTAATTAGAGTATTCTTTTTTTCTTCCACTTATATCCCACACGGAACTTAGTGTAGGAAGAAAGCGATTGATTTTGGGAAATTATATATAGTAGCAGGTTTCCACTGCGGGGGGGAGCTTTATCTCTAGTAATCCGACCATGTTCATCAACATTGGTCTGATGTAGTCCTCACTTGGTGTCTGTGAATCAACTCTAGGTGATCTTTCTTGTATGTATCTCAGATTTGACTCTTATAGTTCATATTTTACTCACCAGTGGGATTTGTTTTTATGAAAAACAGATTTTTTTTCTCGTTCTTTCACTTTTAATTTCAGGACTTCAATCAGGGGGACTGCTTGTAAAACGCAGAGGATTTGGGGGCTTTGTGGGGGCATACCCTTGCTGTCAGGGACAAAGCATTGGCCTAGTGATTAGCTGTAGGAACGGTGTATTTGAGAGGATGAACAACCCTGGATGAGTGAAAACATCCTGTTTTTGAGCAGTTGTTGATTTCATATTGTGTTATAATTGCATGTTCACAGAATGCCTAACCTCGTTTGTCCTCTTTCTCTCTCTGTAGTAAATAAGATGATAAAGGAGCACGGCGACCTGTTTTCAGACTCCCAGTGTAAAGTCTGCAGCGCTGTCCTCATTTCCGAGTCTCAGAAGTTAACTCATTATCAGGTCAGTGAGCCCGCAGGCTTCTGTTGCGGTTCCACCGTCAGGACAATCTACTTGATGCCCCCGCTTTACCCAGTGGTTTAGCGGAGACTTTTATGCATGAAGTGTCAGCTCACCTTCTCTCCAATTTCTTCTACAAACGCAGTAGATAGATTATAAGATGTTAAAATGTCACTGGATTGAGCTGTTTGACTTATGTGTTATTCCACTAATCCTCCACCTGCTATATCCAAATGTAAAGTGCATTATAAATTAAATGTATTATTATTATTATTATCATTATCTCATAGTGATTATACAACAAACTGTTGAACTATTTTTCCTAAGAGCAGAACATTTTTACTTTTCTTTTCCAAATCCATGCAAAAGAAACACGCAAACCATTAAACGCTGAAACGGCTGCTTCTCTTTGCACCAGCCATCACTCATTACACTTAAAACTATCTTCATATTATGGATTGTTTTTGGTTCAGTTTGTGACTTAAAAGAGCTGTTTTGTCTTTTCAGAGCAAGAAACATGCCAACAAAGTACGGCGTTACATTTCCATGCAAAACGAGAAGGAGACGGCACCCAAAAAGTTGAAGGCTGACATGGTGAGTAGATAGAGTTCAGTTTATGATGTGATCCAAACCCACACAGCACATTTTGGTAGGCCCAAACTGAAATCTTCATTTCAAAGCATGATTTGAAAAACCAAGCCAGCTAAACGGTCAGCGCTCCCACGATGGTTCTGCTGCAACGTGTAGAACTGCGCTAAGATCTTACTTATTTTATCTCACTCTAATAGTTCTAATCTTTGCGGATGACGCCTCCTTTAATGGAATGATTCATGTCTCTGTTGGCAGGAATGCGACAACGGAGATCCTGACCGGGCGAAGGCGTGTCCTTTATGTAAAATGACCTTCTCCTCTCCGGTGCTGGCTGAGTTACACTACCAGGGCAAAGTTCATGCCAAGAAACTACGGCTCCAGAATCCAGGTAGGCTGGACTTGTCAAACGTTTCAAAAAGGATTACGGGGGGCTCACAGTGAAGCAGCGGATTCCTAAAACCAGGCCAAAAGGACACCAAGCATTTGTTTTGACTAGTCTGTAAATGACTCGCACTTTATTACTGAGTTTTGTAAGTTTAATAATAATATTTTTATTAATAATAATAATATTCATACAGTCTCATTCTCATTTCATGTTTTCAGGTGTTTTCGTCCGCAGCGGCGTATATTTGAGTTTTTCCTGTGTCGGGGCATCAGTGTCCTTGGAAATACATTTTTATGTTTTATACATCTTTTGTGTAATCGCGATAACGCAAACATTATTTTTTTCACACTTTATCACCACATAGACCTTAGAGCGAGGAAGAACTGGGTTGATTAGGGGACAGTAGTGTTTGCTTATGTTCGCCACTAGTGGAGTTTTATCCTCAATAGTTTATGGGTCATAATTTCTCAGCTGTTGGAATGAACGATATCTATCGTGTATGTATCGTGTTTTACTCCAACAGTTCTCATTTTACCCACTAGGGGAGCATTTATTTAAAAAAACTGTTTTTCAGACAGAACTTCCTGTTTAATTTGAGGAGTTCAATCAGAAGGATCGCTTGTACAATGCAGGGGATTGGGGACGACAGCGTACGCCTATATTTCTTATATCATATCTCCTCATCAGCAGCAGCAGCAGCAGCAGCACAAACGCCGCCAACAGCTCCTCCAAAGAAGAAGCCTGCAGATGATGTGAGCAGCGCGCCGGCGACGGGCGACAACAACAACAACCCAGACCGTTTCTGCTCCATCTGCCAGGCCTCCTTCAACAACCCGCTCATGGCTCAGCAGCACTACGTGGGCAAGAAGCATAGAAAACAGATGGCCCGGCAGAAACTGATCGAGACCTACGGTCCCTCCACAGCACCAGGTCAGACTCCCATCCAGAGGAGACCATCAGCCTTCTGGTGGGACCTTCTCAAAGTTCAATTCTCTCATTTCCTTTCCAGCTTCTACCCCCAAGGGATACCCGTGCACCATCTGCAACATCAAACTAAACTCTGTGGAGCAGTACCAGTCTCACATCAGCGGTGCCAAACATAAGAACCAGTAAGAACACCGATATCTTAAAGGATCTGTAAACAACTTTGTTTACAGGATGATCAGCTGTAGTTTCCATCTTGTTTCGTTCATCCTGAGAGTTTCTTCACCACCGTCTGTGCGGTCAAACTAACGAATATTTGGATAGTCGATTAATCTATCGATTATTGAAAAGATGAATCGACAAATCAGATTCTGGATTTTTTTTGATCTCCTGGTTAAATAAGTTAGTTAAAAATTAAATAAATAAGTACATCACACATTAACAAAATGGCTTTTATTTATCTATCAGCTTTTAAATTAGGCTTTAGGTTGTTTGAGGCACATGCTAACTGTCAATAAAGATGAATTCATCTTTCCAAAATACGTCTTTTAATGAACTTACAACAACCAAAGCATAAAGCAAAGGTACGAAGTAGAGCAAAGCCCAGTGCATTGTGGGACATATGTGATTTAATATCTACAAATCCATGTCAGTACCTCGTATGCCCTTTTCACACGGGCCTAGTTCTACCTGAGGACCTCGTCCGATTTAGAATGGGGCAAAATTGTGAAAGGTCAGTTGAATATTTCCGACACTAGGGTGAGCTTCATCTCCAAAAGTTTTCAGGCTATAATTTCTCAACCGTTGGTCCAATTTAGGACGACTCTGGTGTAAATGGATCGAGGAGAGGAGAGCTAGCTTGTATATTTCATGTTTGACCCTAGTAGTCCTTATTTGTGCGTTTGTCTCCGTTTGCTGTTACTTTATTTTTCACAATAAAAAAAAACATTATTTAATTGAAGAAATGGACCATTTATAATGTTCTTATTGTAAAGTGGTACCGTAATAAAAAAGTAAGACATCCTGTGTGCACAGAAACAGAAATGTCAGATGAATAATGTTAAAAACACGTTTTGTTGTAGAGTGAAGAAAGCCGGCATCAACGCCGCAAAACCTGAGAGCGAAGATGCAGCAGAGCCGCCGAAAGAAGGCGTAGACGACAACAAGTACACCGACAACCAGTACGCCACCTGGGACGAGCAGTCCGGTGCCACGGACGACCAGTACGCCGCAAATGATGACCAGTACGCCGCCGGAGACGAGCAATTCGCCGCCGGAGACGAGCAATTCGCCGCCGGAGACGAGCAATTCGTCGCCGGAGACGAGCAATTCGCCGCCGGAGACGAGCAGTACCCCGCCGCAGAAGACCAATACGCCGCTGGAGATGAGCAGTACACAGCCGGTGATAACCAGTATGCTCCTGAGAACGCGGAGTACACAGAGGAGTACCAGTTCACTTAAGGCTGGGTGTCCACAGACTGCAGAGGTTTCAGTTAGGACTCGGACCGACACACAACAACCAGCCCCTTCAAAACATTAACATCAAAGCTCCTCAGCAGGAACCCCCCCCGGAACATCAGAACCACAGGTTTGGACCCTGCTGTACTCCGACGTGGTATTTTATCATTCTGTGTTCCCGTCTGAAACGGTTAAAGAGCGTGGATTTTTAGTTTCCTTTGTTCCCTCCTCTAAAAAAACCCCCCAAAACATCATCAGCCAATAAACTGACCAGTAATAAACCGCGCTGATGATGAAGAATGTCATTTTGATTCTGGTGCTGAGATAATCAGGACTTTTGTTTTTTTTTTCATTCCAAGCCCATTTCTCATGGGACGCGTTTTCAAAGGTTTATTAAAAAGAGCCACAACAAAATGACCAAAATGAATTAAAGGTTCAGTGTGTAAGAATTAGCGAGTATTTAGTGGAATTGTTTGATTAGAAGTAATGTAATATTCACAACTAGGTATTTTTTTTTGTGTACTTTCAGCTGAAAGTAAAAATATTATTTTAAATGTTAGAGAAAGCCCACCTTATCTCCAGAGAGCGGGTCCTAATTTCCGTACGGAGACCGCCGTGTTGGGAAAAAAAGAAAGGGATTTCGTGCTTCCAATTGTTGTGTGTTTTGACGAATGGAGGATCATTCTTATCATTTAGAACAAGACAGAGCAAAGCAGTTTGTTCTTCAGTGAATCCTCCGGTAGTCCAGAGGGATCAGCAGCGCCGCGTAGGGAAGGAGGCCGGCAGCCAAGCCGAGTTGAATCCTTCTGGACCGCCTCCCCCCGCTCAAACTTTACACACCGGACCTTTAAATCAGTTGAATCTGTCAAATCAGACTCGACGTCTGAACAGGCATTGATCACGACATCCGGTCCTGCTGACACACTTGACTGATGATGTGAAATCCAGCCATAGTGAACATTCAAAGGAACGTCCTGATCAGGCCGACCACGTCCACTACAGAATCAGATCCGGAACTTAAATGTGTATCGGCCACAGTAATATAACCGCTGCAGGCTCTGGATCTGACCTCCTTCTGTTTTTTAAGAACCAAATACTAAAGGCATCTTTCAAAACTGTTATTATCAGTGAAACTGCAAAATGCGTCAGAATCTGCTCTGAGGGATGGAGCGTAGCGGGTCGGTCTCTCCGTCGTACAGATGGTCTCAGATGGTCAACCCTCGTCATCACCTAACCGATACTAACGTTTAAAACTAGAGCGATGTGCAACCAGTGAAGATTCAAGGCTGCTTTCAAGTCCATCTCTCACGTTCCAGTTCGCCTGAGTGAATGTTCCTGTTAGAACCCGTCAACAACACACATTTGGCAGAAGTTGATATCATTTAATGAAAAATTGAAACGGTTTCCACCAGTCTGGATTGTTCATCACACGCTGGACAGACGGAAGCAATCGCCATTTAAAAAAAACCACGATGAAAAGTGTTTTCATTAACATGGCTGTGGATTTAGAACAACTCTGAGTTACTGAAAGTATTTCCTTTTTTTGTACTGATGAGTTTCATGTTGGAAAACCCGTTCCAATCGTCCCTGAGTTTCCTCAAACGGGGCTTCAGAGGCTCTAGAAGAAGCTTCTAGATGCTCTCCCAGCTCCGCGATTTCTGCCCATAGCCGAAATTCCGATGTTAACACAGATTTTCAAAAGTGATGTCAAATTAGAAGGTGATGTCAATGTTAGAATAAGAACATTTTTAAATCCGTTTGTCCTCGTACGAGACGACCGGTTGGATATTTTAGTATTGAATGTCTTCAAACTTCCGACTGGAAGAGGATTCCTTTGGATGTGATTAGTCTACAGAGGGCTCCTCATGCATATCGTGTAGCTCATGGTGTAAGATAGACAACATGGCCTTTTTTGTTCCCACCCTCATCGTTTGTGTGCTAGATGCTTGTGGTCAAGAGTTGCTTTCAATATAAGTTGTGTAAAACAGAAGAAAAACGATGCAGCAAAGTCCTGCATTAAATAAAGAAATGTTTGAAGACAGTCGGGTCTTTTGTTTTTCCTCTAACACGAGGCATCGGATCATCCCGACCCGCCCTCTCAGAAGTGGGGACATCGCTTCCTCTTTTTTTATCCATAAAGGTCTCTGCTACGGCACCGGTGGCCAGTCAGAACCCGGACTACGATACTGTCCCCAGCTACAAGGGTTTATCTCGGAAAAGCCCCTTATCCCCTGCATTATACAAGCAATCCCCCCTGATTGAACTCCTCAAACTGTATAGAATAGATCTCCTCATGTCGAGTCATATTGACTTTGGAATAATTCGGCCCAACGGTTCTGAAGACGAGCTGTGGAATCGGTCTCCAAGACGTTAGCAGCGGCTCTGGGACCTCCATGGATCAGACTCTGGATCCGATCAGAATATCTCGGTTTAGTGTTCTCCTGCAGACAAACCAACCAATAAATTAAATTATAATCACTTTGGGGGAGGTGAATCATTTTTCTCCGGTTTGGAGTGGAAGAACTTGATGGTCCAGTTCTGACCTCTGACACCAGCGACCGCCAACTGGTTGATCTGGAAGCTGACAGTGAACCTGTGGAGCTATGGCCCAAAATAAGAGCTCCTCAGGAAAGGTGAAGACTTCTGGAGTCTGATCAAGAAGATGATTTATGAACAGCATGTTTGAATTAAGTGTATAACCGGCACCTTTGGGTGTCGAAGAAGAAAGACGGGATGAAGAACCAGACATCGTCATCGGACCTGTGTGACAGACCACGGTGATTCTGAAAAGAAAACTGAGCCCTAGACTCTGAAAGCTTTAGGTTCATATCAGGTCGACCACATGGTGGCGCAGTTACTCTATGAATTTCATGGAACCAGCCCACAGGATGAGGAGAACTTGATCACAGCTGAAGTGGATCCAGTATCTGTGCTTATATCATGTGGAGATCTTTGGTATCAAACCCGCTAGGAGGTCCAACAAGACTCTATAGGTGCACAGATAATACCGCACCATCAAGACTTAATGGTCCATTTATATTTAAAAAAAAAAAGCATAGTACATTTTAAATATAAAACAAATATTTTTCTTTAAAACGTGTGCCACAAATATTGTCTCAGATATTTGCTCCTCCCCCCTTTCCCACCATAAGTCTTCTTCTGTAGTGTTTGATGAGGTTTGAGAACACATGAAGAAGAAACTCTCCAGCTCCTTCAGGTTCTGAGGTCCACACTTGTGGACTCTCCTCTGCAGGACATCCCACAGATGTTCTGTTGGGTTTAGGTCAGGTGACTGGGATGGATCTCTGAACCATTCTTGGGTTGATCAGAAGGTCCAACCACAACCCACTTTAAGTTTAAGTTTAGGTTTTCATCCAGTATCTGCTGGTATTTGTTGGTATTTGAGTCCATGGAAACATGTCTTTTAACAAAATGTCCACAACCTTTTTCAGTATCAGAGATCCACCACCAGACTTCACAGTGGTTATGAAGGGCTTTTCTCTATGCTTTTCTTTCTGGCTATGACACACCCATCTCAGATATTTGTTGGAAAAAAGTTGTGCTTTGGTCTCTGCTGACCTCTGACCTTGCCCCACTGAATGTCCCAGTGGTGTTGTTGTCGGCGCCATCTGATGGTGGCTGGGGAGACTTTCTGACCTAAAGATTCAACTGACCTCTGACCTCTCCAGCTGAGAGTCTTTTACCAGTCGAATCATCGTCTTCACAGTGCGTGGGGTCAGTTAGCAGGCATGACATCTTCCAGGCTGATTTTTAACATCTTCACTCTCTTTAAACTTCGTCATTATTTATCTAACTGTTGAAACTGACATTTTGAACTGTTGAGAGATGTTCTTGTCTTCAATGCCAGATTTGTGCGTTCGTAAAGAACCTCAAAGAGAATCAGGCCCGTGTCACCTCATATTTATACCCCAGTGAAACAGGAAGTCACTGTTCACCACTTCAGAGTTCCTGCTCAAACCAGTGGACCTAGAAATATAAAGCAAGACTAAGAAATGTCAAGATCTTTTTTAATGTGTGGAGGACGGGGGTCTCAGGTGGGTTCGTCCTTCTTGTGAAACACAGTAAGGCCTTTAAAGCGTTCAGTTTGAGTGTTTATCCACGGCTAAAACGGTTGAATGCAAAGATAAACACAGTATCGAGTCGCTGGCTGAGGTCGGGCAGCCGTTGACCCCATAAGCAGCTATAAATCTTTCAAAAAAAAATTTCAACTCACAATTTAAAAAGTATATCTTAAACACAAAGACCTCTTTATTTTTTCTCCAAGCCCCTCTCAGGGACACAGTGGAGCCCAGTTTGACTCCGTTACAGAGTGGGAGCAGTGTGTAAACACGGCAACAAAGACAACAATGTCCGTGAATAAAATGTGTGTCCACACGAGAATCAAACACTCTTTAAATTCTACGGAAAACAACTTAAATTGCTTTGGTGTTGATTTTTTTTAAACTCAGAAATTGATCAATTTGCTTATTTCTGTGTTTTTTTTTTGTTACGAAAATTATTTAACAATTCTAAAGCGCCTAAAACATTACATTATTTTTGAACAAAATGGGGAAAAATATTGTATTTTCATGTTGTAAGAACTAATTGGCGAATGTACAATGTTGATAAATGCTGTGGAATTCCAATTTTAACTAAATTGAATGAAATTTCTTCACCCAAATAAACTAAAAAAAAATTGTATTTTTGAATTAGGAAAATTGATTAATCCAAAAATCTCACAATGCAAAACAAATGTAAGCAATAACAAACAATTCAAATTAAGACAGTCGGAGTTCTATCGCCAAACATTTTCAGGCCATCATTTCTCAACCATTGGTCCGATATAGTTAAAGTTTGGTGCAATAAAATGGTATTTATTTTTACTACTATTTTTAAACTTTTTAATAAAAAGAGATTTTTTGGGCCATAATTAACTGCTGGTCTTATGAACTATGAGATCTCTTATGGACTTATCTTATTTCACTCTGGTAGTTCATATTTTGCTCTCTAGGGGGTGTTTTTCCACAAAAAACACGTCTTCAGACATTCCGTCACATTTAATTTAAGGCTTTCTATCAGGGTGGTTGTTGCTTGTACAACGCAGGGGATTGGGGGATACACCGTTGCTGTCGGGGACGACAGCGTCGGCCTAGTTTGTAATAAGATGCAATATTAATGCAAAATATTTTTGTATACAAATATAATCCCAGCAATTTGTATAAGGATACCAAAAGGGGCTTTCAGCTCTCAGTTCTCCAGAACCGGCCCACGAGGAGCTGTGAGTTCTTTAGTCTACGTTTCACAACCAGGAAACACGGTCCGGTCCACGGCTTTGCTTTACTTTGGTGTCTTGTTCCACTTCCTGTAGCGTATAGCCCATGTGTTCACCGGATCAAAAGAAGAATCAAACCCATGAACTTTCTGAGGGGTTTTATGGCGTCTGATCTTTTTTGCCTCATCTGTCTGCAGGAAAGAGTTTCTGGGTCGGATCTCCAATCTAAAAGAAAACATCACAGGAAGGAAAAGTTATAAAGCCTCAGATGCAGGAGGAAAGCGGAGATATTTAAAGCAGGACTTTGTAATTCTATCAAAACCAGACAAAAGGGAGACGATCCATACGTCCAGCTGAAGAAGTTCTGAGCTCGGATCGGGTCTGGTTCCAGTAAAACATAATCACGGATCTGCAGATCTCATAACCACAGAAGATGGTGACATCGTCCAGTACCAGCATCCAGCCTGGACTTGGATCTGGATCTTTTTTGTACGCCCACATAGCAAACACATGTTTCAAGCAACAAAAACGTGGTGTCAGATAAGTTAAGTTTAAGTCAAGATAAGTTAAGTTAGGTTGAGTTTAGTTTACTTAAGTTAAGTTTACTATAGTTAAGTTTACTTTAGTTAAGTTTACTTTAGTTAATTTGAGTTGAGTTTACTTCACTTTAGTTAAGTTACATTTAGTTAACTTATGTTTAGTTTACTTTAGTTAAGTTAACTTTACTTAAGTTTACTTTAGTTTACTTAAGATACGAGGCGGCAGTATGCAACCGACCTTTCCCAAAAGCAATCCAGTTCTTCCTCACCCTACGATGGCACACTAACTGAAGGTGATCCATGTAATCGTTTTTGACTTATCGCGATAAGACGACGGATCTGCGTCGGCAGAGATGATGATATAAATATAAATGTAGGAATAAAACTAAAATGGTAGAGAACATTTAAATAAAGTGCAATTTGGAACGTTTGAACCGGAGATTCACCTTTAAATGTTAGATTTTTATTTGTCTGCTGGGGGGTCGGTTCTCCTGCTGCTGCTGCTGAAGGCTTCTGGGTAAAAGATGGGACCCAGGAAGCAGCAGGTTTTATACAGGAAGTGCCAATCGGGCTGTACCATGACCTCAGGGGGGGGGCTGATTTATTGTATTTTGTATTCACATGCTTTTGGATTTATTTATCATGTCTTTTCATTTATTGTGTCTTATTTTGTGGTCAATAAATCCACCTGTGACTCATCCAGCCTCACCTGCTCCTCCCAACAAAACCTTGTTTTTAATTGTTTTGGTGCTGAATGTCTGTTTTTCTCTTTTCGCCGCATCACGCTGGTGTTTCCACGACCGGCCCGTCAGCTGATGTCGTGTTTGTACGACGAGGCGAAGCATCACGTTGCGTATTTTGCATGTGTGCTGTTTGTTGGCGTGCTGGGAAGTGATGATGGAGTTTTGTTTTTCCTCACCGTCAGAAGAAGGCATGAGGAAGAGCCCCTGCAGGTGAAACCAGAGAGAGAGAGAGCGAGCAGAGCAGCGAGGAAGAAGAGAGAGAATATGTTCCACATAGTTGGGATAGGAAAGAGGAAGGTGGGATAAAAACAAAAGCCGACATGGAGGGAACAGAGAGTGTGGACTTTTATGGAGGCCGTCGGCTTTCGAGGAGATCATTGTCTTGAAATGGAGACATCCGGAGGCCACAGCATCGCTGTGTTTGGCCAGAAGAACAAAACAGCCTCCCCCTCCTCCTCCGCTCCTTACATGGAGGCACAGGTGGCTGAGCAGCACACTGCAAAAAATATCACCTCTCCCAAACATCAGGAGAACACATTCATGTTCCCGTGACGACAAATTCTTGTTTTCGGAATTTTGTCTGTTTTCCTTACTTGAAGTGGGCTCCAGGGGAATTCTGGGGTCGGTTCTGTTCCGAGAGCAGATTCAATAAAACGGTTGGGCAACAACTGGCTATTACCATGTTTTTACAAGTAAAAACACAAAACTTCTACTTTTAATTTTTTTTATCTTTATTTATAACAACACACCAAATTTGGACGTTGGGGGAGTTCAGAGTTCAAACTGTAACTTCTGAGACACCCGGCTGGTTCGAAATATACAATCGACCTTTTCCAAAATCAATCCAGGTCTTCCTCTCACTAAGGTCTGTGTGGGTTTATAATGTGAAAATGATCCATGAAATATTTATAACTATTTATCCCGAACTTGGTAATAAAACAAGACAGATTTCCTTCCGTCATTTCACTTCAGCTATATTTAGACACAACTGGGCCGACGGTTGGAAAGAGACACATTAAAAACTGTGTTTATCTACAAAAGTTATCTCTAGTGGGTAAAATATGAGCTATTGTAGTAAAATATATCACATGAACTAAATTTGGACTCCATTGGACCAACCGTTGAGAAATCACGGCCTGAAAACTGTGATTTTTGGGATAAAGCTCCCCCTGGTGGTGGAAAGTTGTGAAATTTACCACTTGTTGATGCAAAGAAAACAAAACACAAGGGATTTGCACCAGAACCAGCAGTGGTGGCAGAACTCTAGATTGTCCACGCCTTGAATGATAATAAGCAGAAAAGTTCTAATCAAATCTACTTCAACTATTTTTCTGCTGCACCTGAACAGTTTACACATTAAACCACCCTACCGATTATAATTATAGTTTATGATTTAGAACGGTAAACAAACGCACCCTCAGAACTCTTACAACACACAAAAGAGACCGCAGACATAATAACTCAGAGCCCCGCCTCCTGACCTGACACACACCTGCAGCCGTCAGACCGACAGGAGGCTGATGTTTCCTACCTGGCCGCCTGTCAGCAACAAAGTTAGGCTTGCTAACAGATGGCTGATGGGAAGTGGGCATGCTGCATGCTGGGAATGAGCTGATGACATTCTGACCCGCCCACCTGCTTTACTGCGGTTCTTTCCTGCTCTGTGAGGGGGGTCCCACCGGGGGTCTGTGACGACGACAGGAAATTTACATGACTACATATTCCTGCAACTCATCTCCATATTTGACCTTCATCCTAGTTTTCCACATCAACAGTTTCCTTAGGTGAACCCACAACATCCTGAAAGAACTACAAAATAAAAGTGCCTCAGTAGTTTTCATATAATAATAAAAACCTTGTAATGAACATTTTGAGTTGTAAACAAAATAAATGTTATTTCTTCAAACATCCAGGAAAAAATTGGGGAAATTAAACTAAATGTGAATAAAGCAACATTTACAAACTGTCACTATCTTAGGACATGTGTGAACAGGTGTGAACAGGTGAGAACTGGTGTGAACAGGTGTGAATGGGTGTAAATAGGTGTGAATAGTTGTGAACAGATGTAAACAGGTGCGAACAGATGTCAATAGATGTGAATGGGTGTGAACAGATGTAAACATGTGTGAACAGGTGCGAACAGACGTAAACAGTTATGAACAGGTGTAAACAGGTGTGAATAGGTGTTAACAGGTTTGAACAGGTTTTGCAGCTGCAGCTTTAATAACATGTCTCCTAAATGGTGGAGGACTTTCATTGAGACTGCAAGGACACATGAACGAGGATCTAGGAAGCATAATGGACAAACGTGTTAACAATCAATAATAAATAACATTTATGTTTACCCACATCAACCATAACAACCACAGTAACCACAATAACCGTTACCACCATAGTAACCAGACTAACCATAGAAACCATAGTAAAAATAGTAGCCACAGTATCCACAGTAACCATAGAAACCATACTAACCACAGTAACCGTAGTAACCATACTAACCATATTAACCATAGACACCATACTAACCACAGTAACCATAGTAACCGTAGTAACCATACTAACCGTATTAACCATAGACACCATACTAACCACAGTAACCGTAGTAACCATAGTAACCGTAGTAACCATACTAACCGTATTAACCATAGACACCATACTACCCACAGTAACCGTAGTAACCATAGTAACCGTAGTAACCATACTAACCGTATTAACCATAGACACCATACTAACCACAGTAACCGTAGTAACCATA
>VRLP01003852.1:0-57387 GCA_009660295.1 Lophius piscatorius | reverse complement strand
ATCAGGACAAAACTGAGGTAATTGTTTTTGGCAATAAAGAGAAGAGGATTGCCGTCAGTAAACATCTCGAGTCACTCTCTCTAAAAACTAGGGACCAAGTGAGAAACCTTGGTCTGCTGATAGACTCAGATTTGACCTTCAGCAATCATATCAAATCCATCACCAAAACAGCCTTCTATCAGCTTAAGAACATATCCAGAGTGAAGGGTGTTATGTCTCAAACAGACCAGGAGAAGTTGATTCATGCCTTCATCTCCAGTAGACTCGACTACTGTAACGGTCTTCTGACAGGCCTCCCACAAAAAAGCATGAAACAGCTGCAGCTCATTCAGAATGCTGCAGCTAGAGTTTTAACCAGAACAAAGAGATCAGAGCACATTACTCCAGTTTTAAAGTCTTTACACTGGCTCCCAGTCAGCTATAGAATAGATTTTAAAGTTCTGCTACTGGTCTACAAATCACTGAATGGTTTAGGTCCAGAATACATAAATGACATCTTAGTAGAATACAAACCCAGTAGGGCTCTGAGATCTACTGACTTAGGTCAGATAGTGGAGCCCAGAGTTCAGACTAAACATGGTGAAGCAGCTTTTAGCCGTTATGCTGCACAACATTGGAACAAACTACCAGCTGAACTGAAATCCGCCCCAACTGTAAACATTTTTAAATCCAGGTTAAAAACACTTCTTTTCTCCTGTGCTTATGATTGAGCGTTCAAAGCCCTTTAAATTGTAATCTTTCATTTGCACTATGTCCTTTTAATTCATTATTGTATGCTGATTTTATTTATTTATTTTTTTTCTCTTTTTCTCTCTTTATTATTCTGTAGTTTTTTTATATTTGTATTTTTATTTAAATTCTGACTGTTTATGTAAAGCGCATTGAGTTGCCATTGTGTATGAAATGCGCTATATAAATAAAGCTGCCTTGCCTTGCCTTGCCTTGCCTCAGTAGCCACTCTGCTCCTTGGTGTCCCCCAGGGCTCCATCCTCATCCCCTTACTGTTTAGCATACACACACACTGCCTCTGGGTCATTTTATGAACAGATTCTGTCAAATTAAGTTTCTATAAGAAACTCCAAATGTGCTA
The DNA here is from genome assembly GCA_009660295.1 of Lophius piscatorius. Lineage (NCBI taxonomy): Eukaryota > Metazoa > Chordata > Actinopteri > Lophiiformes > Lophiidae > Lophius > Lophius piscatorius. The sequence goes on along the minus strand of VRLP01003852.1, from coordinate 56,297 downwards.
AACCAAATAGTTGAGCAGGACATTAAAGAAGTAACTTATGTATGATATGAATCCTATATATTAGCAAAACTCTATGATGGTCTATTGCTACTCTATGAGTACATTTACTTTGACACTTTAGTACATTTTGCTGTTACTACTCATACTACTAAACTAAAGTTCTGAATGAGCAGCTTTTACTTGTAATGTAGTATGATAACAGTTTGGTATTAATACTTTCACTCAAGTAACGTATGTGAATACTTTGTACACCACTGTAACAACACATTCAAGGACCTTGTTGGACAACCATACTCGGCATTCACATGAATTTACCCTGTCAGGAACAATTCTTCTACAGTCCACATGTCCAAGTGTCCTTAAACAAGACACTGACCCCCAAGTTTCTCCCAATGGTTGTTTCATTGGTGTGTGAGTGATGGCGTGAACAGTTACCGCTCCTGATGAGCATGTGGCGCCTTGCATGGCAGCCTTTTTCATCCCTGTATGAGTGTTTGTGTGAATGGGTGAATGTTGGCTCGCAGTGTAACGCGGTTTGAGGGGTCGAGCTGACTAGACAAACTAAAAATGCTGTGAAGCGTGTTGAGATGGGAATCAAGTTTTTCGAGAATTTGGGAAAGGTCGGTTGTAAATTTCCGACACTAGGGGGACATTTTTTGGAATATTAATTCCGAAACTGAGAACGACTTGAGATCTTTATTCTATATCATGTTTTACAAAAAAAATATTTATATTATACCCACTAGGGGGAGCCTTTTCACTGAAAACACTGCTTTTCTAATATAATTTCACATTTAATTTGAAGATTTCATTCAGGGGAATTGCTTGTACAACGCAGGGGATAGTGGGCTTTTAGGAGGATATACCCTTCCTGTCAGGCACAACAGCATAAGCCTAGTTATAGCTGCTTTTCTTTGTTGTTGCTTTAAAATGAAATGATTCATCTTCAGGGGTTTATCCTCATGAATAAACTCCTACAACAACATGTTTGTGTCTTTTTCCCCTTCTCACTCTCACTCTCTCTCTCTCTCTCTCTCTCTCTCTCTCTCTCTCTCTCTCTCTCTCTCTCTCAACCCAACTCAACTGGTCACGAGGATGATGTAGTTCTTCTAATCCGGAAAAATACGTCGATAACTTTTGTTGTGATTTGAAATGAAGAAAACTGACTTAATTTGAAAACTGACTGTAGAAAAATCCATCAAATTACAGTTGCGATGCGCTGCTAACGGTGCAAATGAATCCGCAATATGACTTTGAAAATATTGTAAGAGCTTTGGTTTAATAGTGGTTAATTTTTCTTTCTCCATCTGCCATCCTTGGCCAACAATTCACGGCATTCAGTCAGGCATGAACCCATAATAATCAGTTCATAATTTTAACATCATGCATTCTGCATCAGTAAACTGCAATTATGTCGCTGTACTGTTAGCCGAAAGGAATTTGAAAATTTCATCTTCACTTTCATTTCAGCTGTAAGCAGGTAAAAAAAAAAGTATTGTACTGTAAGTCTAATTGGTTCCATCCATCAGCGTGTGAGAAAGCCCGCAGCAGCTCCCCATTATTAATAAAGGATAAATGGAGGACAGATGCATAATAGCAAATGTCTACTTAACCAGTGTAAGGCAATCCTGAGCCCGCAGACCTCACACATTAACAGGAAGTCGTTCCAGGGTCTGATGGCTGTGCCTAATAACGGGGCATTAACCTTGAACAACCCAGAGGTCTCCGATAGCAAAAGGAAACCCAGATGGGCATCGCTGCGTTTGTCTGCAGACAGATGGGTTTTAACGGGGCACACACTCAAGCTGCAAACAGTCCCAAGTTAAAGCAACGCTCCGCATGCTTTAATACCTTTTTGGATTAGAACGGAGTGCGTCTTTGTGAAGGTTATGAAGTCAAATGGAGATAACTGCAGGGCAGAACGGACACCACTTACTTCTGCAACATTTTGTGGAATATTTACGCCGGAGCCACTTCATACACTGGAAGAACGGACCCTGACCCCCTGAAAGCATTAAATGTTTTAATTTGGTTTATTTATCGCATCATCCAGTCCCACTTTTCTTTTTGATTCATTGCAAAATGTACTGCCATTCATTGAAGTAAGTTAATTTCATACTTTTTTGGCATCATATTCATTTTAATTCTAGATGGAATTATCTTACGCAGCCACTCAACAAACCATGTTTGTCATTGTATGTTCAACATTTGACATCTACTATCACCTTTTTAGATTTACTCATTTTTGGCTTATACTCCACTGTCGTCCCGGACAGCATGGATGTAACCCCGCAAAGTCCCCAACCTCCGCAAAGTTGTGGTGTTGTGAAGGAGCTCCTCGAGTCGATTCAAGGGGACCAAATGTGGACTAATACGAATCAAAGGTGGACAAATTATGGCCTGAAAACTTTTGGAAATAAAGCTCCCCCTATTGTCAGAAACATTGAACCGACCTTTCCCAATATCAATCCTCTTCTTCCTTACAATGGTCTATTGGAGTATAAAGTTTGAGAATAATCCATGAAATGGTATTTTAGTTGCGTTCGAAAGTAGATAAACAGTGTTTTTTTTGGAAAAAAAAATAGAAAAAGAAAAAGCTCCGTTTAGTGAGTTTAATATGAACTATAGGAGTAAGATATTATATTTACAAGTCTCCTTATGTTGATTAATATGCACCAAATTTGTACTTAATCGGATTCACACTCCCTCTTGTGACTATAGAACTGACATTTCCCGCAATCAATCCAGTCCTTCCTTATACTGAGGTCTACGTGGTAATAAAACTTGTAAATGATCCATGAAAAAGTTTTTGTTTTATCACTTTCACAACTATCGTATGCGGCGGACACGATGACGATTCCATATCCCTGACTTTTCAGGAGAATAATAATCAAGCACAATTTACAGAGATGATGAAAATAAAAACCTAAAATTTATTTAAATAAAGAAGTATATATCTTAAATGATGGTTTAAGGGCATTGCTTGAAGTTGAATATGAAGGTCCAATGTGATATAGAGGAAACTCCTGGTAGATATCTGAAATAATGTATAAAGTTATGTTTATATTTGTGAATGATCACCTTTTGTTTCTTTTTTGTTTTGTTTGTTTCGAAAGGGAAGCTGAGACGAGGGTTATTCTGCAAACTCACCACTAGAAGCCAGTGTTTAACTTTTTTCCTCCTACATTCCTCCTTTTCCATCCACCAGGGGAATGTAGGCTTACCCACGTCTGTCCTTTCACACGCAGACAATTGGGAATAGCCGTCCACATCACTTCAAAACCAGCAGGGACAGAATTCTTTCAAATTTCACTCTTTTTATTGGGGCTCTAAAAGTCTGCATCTGATCCAGAGACTAAAGATGTAATTAGCTTGTAGCTAACTCTGGCACAGCTAAGATGCTGTGTGCTGTCTCTGTCAAGAAAAAACTAATAAAAGAAATAACAACTGGTTTCATCAATTTTCAAATTCCTCATATTTTTATGTTCATTTCATCTTTCGTAGTATTCATCTCAGTTTGCTCACATTTAGGTGTTTTAGTGTTTTTTACTGAAACGTTATTCATGGTGGCAAAAGTATATCCACATTTCCTCAGGAACTACAGGAGATGTGAGATTTCCCAGATGTTTTTTGCACAGGCTGTAAAGGAGTGGATGTTGATTTTACATTTATGGAATGATTGGTGCTAAATTGTTTTCACGTCAGTTTGCTCACAATCACCAATGATAGAGGTTATAAGAGCCAAAATGAGTGTTCACGTACGAGGAAATTGCCTCTGATGGCCATCCACATCTACATCCACTTCCACATCCGAAAAACCTTGCATTATATTTCATTCATAATGGAGTCTCTTACTGTTACTTCCTCTTCTAAACTCGGTCAAATCATTACAAGTAGTCGGTTAGTATTTCAACCAAATCAATAACCTTTGATATGGAGTGTCTCTAAATATGATCTCAACTCTTGGCGAAATTAGTCGCCGTTCGTCAGTATTTGGACAAACTCACCTTGTGCTTCTTACAAGCAGGGCTTTTAAATTGCTAATCATTTGAAGGCAAGGTTATGAAAATTAATTTTATGCCCTTTTATAAACCTTACTGTGTTTAATGCTTGCTAAGGCTTTTGCAAAATATACTGCAGGAATCCCCAGCATCGCCCACGGTCGAAGATGTTGAACAAAAGACACAAAAAGTTTGCCTCTGACGCAACAAAAGACTCTAAATCGCACAGCTGGCCTCTTTGGAAGCCATACCCAGTATTCCTCAGTAAAAATAACCCTTTTTATCTTGAATGGTTGATGATATAATGACTTGAGTGTGGACATGCATCCAGTCCTCCACTCAGGCCTTAAATTTAGCCTCTATATATCGATCCAAGTACATTTGTTTTCTGCAGCGCCTGCCTTGACGCTGACTAGAAGCAGGTGTCTCAAGGCAAGTGTGTCAGCAATTACAGGTGAAAAGGTCTGTTGTAGCGAGCTATTAATCTTCTCTCTCAGTGGAGGAAGGGTAAGAAGGTGTTATAGCCTCGGAAATGTTACGGCCCCTGACAAAGTAGAGGCAGGACATTTTTGCGGGAGGCTTACACCGCACCGAGCTCATCTGTTCTGAAACAACAGGAAGTTGTTCCTTGAAGGGTCTGTAGAGTCATGAAGAGGAGGGACAGACTATAAGCTAGAAGGAGATGGATAGAGATGACTGTGAGGGAATTGGCGTGTGTCAGCAGTGGACACTTAGAACCTAAACTTGTGCTGAGGAGTTGATACTTTTTCCTCCATCCTCCCACGCTTGAACTTTCACACTGAGGGATTTATGCATGAATAAATTTGGTCCCAATTATCTGAGGTGAGTGATGAGGGGTTACAAATGTGATCTGGTGGCTGCGGACCAGCCCCACTGATCTAAAAAGATTTGAACTGTTAAAAGAATCAGGTTAATGAAGCATTCATCAAGTCACAGGTAACTCCAGAAAACTGATTGCCTTACAGTGGGATACATGGAAGATACAACCCGGACGCTCTGCTTCTTACATTAACCCTTTATATCCTCAAACAAAATAAATTACAGGAAAATTATTTCATTACATATTTTACTGGTACTATTCTAAATGTATTAATTTAATATACTAGACCACCATAGAACGACAAATTATTTGGACAAGTTTGTTTTTAAACAGTAGACTAAAATCTGACTTAGCTGAATCTGAATTATTTCATGATGAAAATGAATAGGAAAATGTAAATTTTACTTAGATTAGCCCAACATGGTGGTAAAAAAAAATGGTTTTAGAAAAATTTTGGGACAATTTTCTTTTCAAAAAAAGTAACAGCATTCTGTTAACTGAGTCCCCAAATGCTTGAATGTGCAAAAAAAAAAAAATCCTACTTATGGAACAGGACCTTCTTAATAGCCATGGTTAATTCGTCCTCCTCTGTGGCCCTTTGACCTGTGGTGTCCCACAGGGCCCTACCCTTGCTCCCTTACTCTTTCGCATATACATGCTACCACCTGGTCATATTGTAAACAGGTTCAGTCACATTTTCAATAAGAAATGGTGACTCAAATGTCCTGCATTAATATTTCGTTGAGCACTTTTTAAGGGTTAAGACCAGAGAAAATACTCCGCAAACCCCTCAAAGTCTTACAGTCTGTCATGCAGACTAACGAGGAGCTTCACTGAACATGACTGAAGTATCAGCACAATACATTAAAAAGCAGCCAACCGGCTTCTCTCCGTCGAGCTGCTTCCATCAGATGCGTGGGTCGGACTGAGTACCATGTCAATCAGGTCTCCGCCAAGGAGGGACAAAGCCTCCAGTAGCGGGAGCCAGTCACACAGAAGAGACACAACAGTCCGATTATCCTGTGGGACCTTAACAAACGGATTAAGTACACAGGAGAGACGCAGCGCCACCGAATGCTGCAGTAACAAACTTAAACCAACAGGTATAAATGACTCAATCACGCCTTCTGTGTCACGAAAACTGGTTTTACTGTCATTTTCCAAGAATAATCTGGAAACTATCATTCATTATTTAAATATGTTCTGCTGACACTACTGTTTTACAGTTCTGTTTCACGTAACAGCAGGTCTCCAAAACCTCTACTAGTTCCAATACCAAAGCAAGACTACTCCAAAAATCCAATATCAAAGTCAACGTATTGTTTATTCCAACATATCTACCCTTGAAGTCTGTGTCTGCATGTAATATTTGGCACATCTGGAAATGGCCCCTGACAAAACAACCACCAGCCTGAAATCCTCCAGTGTAGCTCTGTTTTGGTAATTCCTAAAGGTCGAAGCCGAACCCAGAGAAAAAGAAAGGCGTTAGATCTCTGGAATGACCTTAAATCTCCGTTTCATATTTCCGACACTAGGGAGAGATTTAGCTTCAAAAGTTTTCGGCCCATAATGACTCAACCGTTGGTCCGATTCGGTCAGAATTTGTGCAAATGAATGAACTCCCAAAACTCTATCTTTGGTATACATAATATTTCACTCTAGTAGCTAATATTTTAATCACTATGGGAGCTTTTTTATGAATAACACTGTCTTTCAGCGATAACTTATTAATTTTTGGTCCGATTAAGTCCAAAATTGTTTACTATGAATCGACCCAAGGACATCTATTTAGTTCTACTGAAAAGTTCCTATTTTAATCACAAAGCGGAGCTTTCTTTCTTTTTTTTGGACTTTACATTTAATTTGAGGAGCTCCAGTCAGGGGGATATTTGTACAACAAAGGGGATGAGGGCCTTTTCAGGGACATACCCTGCAGTTTAATTATGAGCTCAACTTTGTTTATTTAATAAGAATTTTCCTGTATTTATATCTTTGGATTAGTTACTTTATCATTGCTATCACTATTAATATAACTACTATTATTATTAACAGCTCCTTCAAAGAAGCACTGGAGGTCAGTCGGATCGGACCACGGGACTCCTGCTTATTACGGCGGCGAGTCTGTGCCCCTGAACAAAGGACATCTATTTAAAACATGTCTTCAGGTATTTGCCCTACTGCCTGGATCTTAAAGTTAATTCCAGGGAGGGTGAACTTTAAAAGTATCTGGAAAGAAAGAAGAATAAAAAAAATAAAAAACTCCTGGCTGCGGACCCTACAGGCTCCTTAATGAGGAGCTCATTAAGTGGAAGGCCTGGTTGTCCACAGCTGCGACTCCGCTGACAAGTACATGCGCACAGATGCAGAGACACTTGGAGGCTCACGTGCAACCACACACCCACACGGCGCTGACATTATTGGCAGTTTGTCGGTGTCCTAATTGTGTCGCGTTGACACTTGGCAGGAGGAGAGCTTGGCTCCAGCGGATGGGAAAATACAGCAGCAGCGTCGCAGCGTGGCGGAACGCGTTCTTCGTGGAACAATCTCCCATCAGAGGAACGTACCGACTCCGCCGCAGCTTCATCCAGCTAACCTGATCCGTCCACCTTCACACAGAATACAAAACTACTATATGTGGCACTCACTGAACAGCCATAACACTATAACCAACAGCCTTATATTGTGTAGATCTCCGTGAAGGACTATTTATTGCGACACCTTAGGACCAGGGGCTCGCCCCTCTTCTTAGGTGCATCTATCTCCCTTCAGTGCCCATGACCATGTCGGCGGTTCAAAAGTTGTAAGCGTTGTAGAATCCGCCCTAGCTGTCATTTTTGTAACGGTTGGGATTTTTAGGTCGTCTCTGTCTTGCCTTCACCCCTCTTCTCATTTTAGACTCCCTGCACCTCTGCTGTGTCCTGTTAACACACATAATGTATTTATTCTACCAGCCAGTGCCACTTTGTCTTTGTGTGTCATCCTAATTAGCATTTTCCCGGTGCTGCTTATTATATTTATTGCGAGGTTTTGACCCAGCCTGTTTTTATATTTAGTCTTTCGATACTGTGAATTTAACATTTTTGCACTTGTGTTTTCAGTAAAAAAAAAAAAACAGGTTTCTTTGACACATGATTGTCATGTTGAGCATTTGGATCCTGGTTTTGTTTCTCTAGTTTGAACAAAGAAAGTCTGAGCCAGTTATTTGGTCTCTGTAAAAGTTTGCCAATTTTTCCTGCTTCCAACAAATCAACTTGAGGATGAAAGGTTCCCTTGTTGCATGACAAACGTCATGGTAACCAGATCAGCAATGTAATTTACTTTGCATGTCAGTGGTTATAATGTTGTGGCTACATGGTCCAACTGGACATGTTTCAAAACCTGGACGTTTCTTTTTCAGAGCGGTACACTGTAGTTGTCAGAATGTCCGTCTGTTCATAATATTTATTTAAGACCTGACACTTATATTGACCATATTGAGTAAATTGATGTTTTGAATGTTTGTTATCTCCATGGAAACATGATTTTTAAGGTCGGTCTGTGGGTTTGTCATTTTTCTCCATAACATATACATACAACACAGAAAAAGAGAATACACTCTCTAGTCTCGCCAGAACGGGCTTTTTATATGACTCTTAATATGAAAATAGTAATAACTTCAATTCTATTAATAGAGGAACCGTTCTTGAGGACATACTGATTAGAAGTATATAAGTCCTCACCAAGAAAAAAAAAAGAGGTGGAAAAATGATTTCTTTGGACATTGCATTCATTTGGGCCGTTTATTAATACGGTATCTTTGACTCCCTAGATTTATCATAATTTCACTAATTGTTGAATTTTGAAAACACCAAAAATTCATGATGAAAATTTTTATTTCATTTAAATAAGTTTAAATTAATTGGATTACCTCAACCTTTTGATAAGGAATGCTTTTAGAAAAGGATTTGAGCTTAATTTGACCTTTTTGGTTGTATCAAGTTGCATAATTCGATTTAACGAGTCCTGACGTGCTTTAAAATGCCCCACAACAGTTCTACCTATCGTACAGGACTTTCTCAATAACCATGATTAATGCCTCGTTCTCGTTAAAACCCCTTTGGCCTGTGGTGTCCCCCAGGGCTCCATCCTCGACCCCTTACACTTTAGCACATACATGCTGCCGCTGGATCATATTACAAATAAACAGGTAACACCCATGTCACATTAATAAAGAGTCACTCAAAAGGTGATTGACCAAACAGTTGAGCATGACATTAAAGAGTTAATAGTTATTTGATTCCCCAAAAATAACGATGGAATTCCCCTTGAACTGTGTTTGCATTTTGTCCTAACTTAATCCCTAATTTCCTCTCTTAAACAATTGTAATCTCTAGTTGGCATAAATCTCTGATTCTCTGAACATCTTGAGTTCCGGATCGAGCCACTTGGTTTAGTAGCATGAGACTTCATCAAACTGACATCATCATGAAGTCCATAACTGCAGCGGTTAAATGATGTACCCTATGGCACCTCTACACCACCTTCTTAGTTACGCTTCACAGATGTAGGTCGTCTCCAGGAGGTGAGACGGGCGAAACGATAAGAGTGTTTATAACGACGACCACCCTACCAGAGGGAAGGATTGCTTCTCCTCCTCCTTCCGCTCTCATCCCTATCTTCAGGAGATGAGAGTTTTTCCTGAAGCTTTGGGGAGGAGAACGGGTTCACGATCCGGAGTGGGAAAAAAAAGGAACAGAGTATATTTTTTTGTATCCTTAAGCAAATACTTTCCTCTTATCGCTGCAAATGTTTTAAAAGAGTGCCGGCACTTTCTTTAGATTAAAAGAAACTCATGGTAGGATTTATTAAGCAGGATATAATCAGCCATGGGAGCATTTCATTGAATAAAAACAAAAGCGTATGACTTATTGATAAAAGTTTAAGGCTGCCATGGTTCTCTAGCAGAAAAGTATTTAATATGTTTACGTGCACTGAGCAAAAACTATAACTATATAAATCACATACAAATACAATGAAAAAATATTTGAAACTAATACCCTGAAAGTACTTTAATTACGTATGTAATGAAAAGGTTAACATGAAGGGCAAAGCCTTTCTAGGATTTTGAATCAAATTGAATAGATTAAGCAACATGAGCATAAATAATGACATGTTAAGGAAAGACTCAATTGAAATGCAGGACTTGAATGGACAATTCTAGTTATTAGAAACTCTTGTTTAATTACAGCATGCCCATTTTGAAGTTCCCCTATATCTTATATCTATATCTTATATCTATTTATCCTATAAGAGCGTCTTTCCTGAGCAGCAGCAGGTTAGCCCCCGTTTGGAGTCTGGATACTGGTGGTGGTGGCTAATGACTCTGAATAATGCAGCTGATGGATCTGTGAGGACTTGGGTGAAGAGGTGGGGGTAGGAGGGTGTGAGTAACAGCAGTATGAAAGAAGTACATGAATGGAGAGAATCATATTTAAAATGATAACCATAAGATGAGCAGCTAACGATGAAGATGTGTCTGATGATATCGGGTCTCTGTGGCCGGCTGATGAGCACAGCTGATATTATGTCCCGGACAGTTGAAACAAGTAATTGACGGGTTTGAATGAAAGAAAAAAAAACTATAGCCCAAATGAGCAAGGAGGTAATCTTCCTAAATGAAACTTGACTACATCTTTATATGTGGGAAAAAAAATTCAGTTTTACAAATTAAACAATAGCTTAAAATTTCAAAAATGTCTAAGTCACGACTCAAGTACCTGGAAGCTGTGTAACTAAAACGATAGTAATAGTTTCGTAATAAGGTAAAACATAACTTTGCCCTGGTTTCAACGGAGAAGATTCACTCGCCATTCTATAATAGGTGTCGTTTTCTGTTACAGGAGAAGCTTTAGTCTCGTTTTTTTTCTCTTTTGATCGTACAGCAGATTTTAACAATCCTCTTCGGACTGTTTCTGTCTCTGAGTGAGGCTGAGCGACCAGCAGATAAAGAAAAAAACTCAGGAGGCTCTCGATGAAACATCCATGGAATCCTCAGAGGACAGAGGAGAAGTCTAGTAAAGGAGAAGAAGGAAATATTAAAAAAAAATAACTTGGCTAAACGTTCCTTAATAGAAGGCCGTCACTTCAGTCGCAAGTTTTCGTGGAAAAATATATTGCATATTAGTGATCTGCTCTGAAATCTGCGTCACCATGGAAACAAAAGAAAGCAAAATGACAGAAATCTCTGAATAGTAAAATCGAACATTTCATGCTATGACTGATGTGTTTACTTTTATGAAAAAATGTTTAAAAGATTTTAAAGTGGCATATACAACACCTCCTCCTCCCCTCCTCGACTCTTTTCATTTCCTATACTGTTTCCTTCGACTTCCTTTTCATACTTCTTCAGTTCAGCAATACCAATTACCTTATATCCTTCTTCTGTCTTCTCTTTCGGATCAAGTGAAACTTGTTTGTGACCATGGAAATGGAAAAATAGAATAAAGTCCCACATGTAACAAATTAGTAATCAAAATGGCATACATCCCAGAATAGCAGTATGATTGATGTGTGAATACAGTTTTGCAAAAAGAAGTGTTTCGGTTCGGCTCAGGGACAAAATGTGACAGACGGGGTTATTTTTTTTATTTCCTCTTCATCACTTTGTTCATGGTGAAAGATTTAAAAAAGAAAAACTATTTTGCTCTTCTTATCATTTCCCCTTTTGTTTGAAAAGTTTGCTCTGACTTACTTTTCATGTTCCTTTTTTTGAGTAATATCCTTTACTGTATATCCTTCTCTTTCCCCTCTGACCCCTATTATTCTCAGATTCAACCTCTTCACCTTTCATCTTCATCTTCACCCATCTCCCCATCTCTCTCTCTCTCTCCATCTCTTTGATTTACTCCCCTCCCCTCTTCCGCCTCCTCGATTTTCTCCTCTACACGTGTTGAAGGATTAAGAGCTACCAGGTTATGCCTTGCTGAGCTCCAGAGTCACCTCCCCTCACCCAGAACACCGTCCTGAGATGAACTGCTGCAGAAGGCCAATGATATGGGAGAGAAAAGGAGAATATTGAGCACCACAGTTGAACTACTTCATTTAATTTGGGGCTATTCTGGTTTCTGTTCCTTTCATTTTGGCTCAGGCTCTTTCATTTCTGTCACAATGACACACCTACAGAGAAATTCCTGGACCAATACCTGGTTTCTTCTGTTTCGGTATGCATCTCAGACTGAAATATGTCACATCTTCAAAGAAAATTTTGCATGAAACAATCAGAGAAAACACAAAATACAAGTTTTAAAGGATGATTGTATTTATTGAACCACAAAAGGTCCTCTAAAAACAACTGGCACTGTGTGAACAAGTATTTGTCCCCTTAGAAAACTAAACCCAATCCTATAGGCAGGAAATTTACTCAAAAGAAAAATCAAAAGATATTCCAGAAGAGATGAGGAAGAATCTGTTTGAAATCCATCAGTCTGGGAAGGGTTCCAAAGCTATTTCTAATGTTCTGGGACTCCTGGGATCCACGGGGAGACACATTATCTGCAAATGGATAAGACTAGGACCAATAGTGAACCTTCAGAGAGGTGTTATCATCCCAAACCTTTTTTTTTCCACTTATCAAGACTCGGGTTATGATGACAGTAGGCTAGGAAGGGGATTCCAGACGTCCCTCTCCCCAGCGACACCTTCCAAGTGATCTTGGGGGATCCAGAAGCGTTCCTAATCCATATGAGATCTAAAGTCCCTCCTCTGTCTTCTGGGTCCACCCCAAGGTCTCCTCCCCTGGAAAACCTCCTAAGAGAGGCGTTCTTGGAATCATCTTAATAAGATGCCCGATCCACCTCAACTGGTTCTTTTCTACGTGAAGAAGCAGCCGCTCCATTCCAAGCATTTTCCGGATGCCTGAACTATGCACCTTATCGCTGACGCTGAGCCCAGCCACCCTATGTCAAACCCACTGCTGATCCAAAACAACAATAAGGCTCATCTGAAATGTACAACAACACATCTCGACGTCCTTCAAAGCTTTTGGAAGAATATTCCACGGACTAATGAGTCAGAAGTTGAACTGTTTGAAGTCAGGGTTCCCATTCCACCTGCTGTAAACCAAACACAGCAGTCTGCCAAAAGAACTTGGAGGTCACATTGTGATGTTGTGGGGATTCCTTGCAACTTCAGGACCAGGGATTCGATGGAGCATCAATTCAGTTCATGAATTTCAGGTCATCAGTCTTTGAGTTGAAGCTCAAGCAGATGTAGGTCTTGCAGCGAGCAAATGAACAAGAGGAGAAGTTTATGTCCACCTCTGATTGTCTGTTCTTTTGGAGTTGTCTAGTTAAAGTCTGGACCTGAACCGGGTTGAGATGCTATGGTGGTACCTAGAAAAAGCTATTCATGCTAAAAAAACAAAACTCTAATGTGACTCCACTAAAGAGGTGCTGAAAAGAAGAATGGGGCAAAATTCCACCACTATGATGTCACAGACGGATCTCCAGTTAGCAGAAGTGTTTGGTTGTAGTTGTTGTTGCTGAAGATGGAACGAATAGATAATAAGTCCGGGGGGTGAAAACATTTTGACTATGGTAATCTAGCTACTGGCCAACCTTATGGAGCCATTTAAAACGTGCATTTTGTGTTTATTAAGTTTCTTTAATGTTATATTCTTTTTGAAGATCCAACACTTTAGTCTGAGTTACAAACAGACATGGAAATCAAGAGCGGGTCCAGTACATTTCCACTTACATTTCCACTATAGCAGCATTTTTCGGTCTGCCGCTCTCTTATATAATGCATCAACCTCGTCCTCCCATCCCGCCAGAACCTCCTCCACATCCATCTGTGCTGGCGGTCGAGTCTTTTGTGAAACACAGATATATAAAGTGTCTGCCTACTTGTCCTGTGCTCCTCTCCTCAGCTTCTTTCTCTCTACACTAAACTTTATATGGTGATTCCATAAGAAGGAATGGCTTTTAGAGTTGAAAACGCTGTTGCGGCAGAGACAAGAAGCGACGCAACAGATTGACGATGGATAGATCCAACCCCTGATATCTGAGGCAGAAAAACCAAAACATTTAATAAGAAGGGGAATCAAAAAAAGATAAGAAGAGGATCAAAGAAGATTACAAAAACACAGAGGAGGGTTAATTATAGCACGAGAAATGAGAGTATGTTATAAACACGGTGTGATAAGATCTGTTTTTAATGAGGATAAAATAAAAATAAAATCTTGTTCAGCAACGATCTAAGAAGATTTGAGCGTTTTAAACAAAATAATGAATGTTAATAATACAGTCAAGGGGATTCGAAAATGTGACACCCAGTTTGTGGAAATCTTTCCATTATTATTATCATTATTATTATCATTATTATTATTATCTTTATTATTTTAATTATTATTATTATCATGCCAGTTCAAATTTTGACCTTCATGAATTTTTCACCTTTCTATCAACAATAATACTGAGGTTACTCTAAAGGTTGGTCATCTTCTCAATTGGACAGACCGATCAGCCATAAAATTAAAACCCCCTTCCTAATATTGTGTTGGTGCCCCATTTGCCGTCAAAGCATCTCTGTGGTTCACTGTGTGTCCTCGCATCTTTCTGTCATTCTCTTTCCAGCAATCTACTCTTCAGTAGCTACTCTGTGATATTGGACATCGCAGGCTACCCACAACTCTAAAAACATAAATAAGCACTTGGCACCAGAGCAGACAAGAACCATCCAGTAATGTTATTACTGATATATCCAAAACAATATTCATTAGTCTCACCAAAGGAATGGAGGATATGTTATACACTGATGAAATGTTTTGCATAAATAAAGTCTTAGGATGGCTTCAGAAGGCAAATTGAATGGACATTTTTGGGGGGACTTTGCGGGCCTGCGTCACCATCATATGGCTCTTTAACAAAAATCATTATGTACGGCGAGCTGTGGTCACATTTAACTGATTTTTGTTTGTCCACAAAAACGGATTTTAGAGAAATATAAATGTTATTTCTTCATCAGATAATCCCAAATGACCCCTCCCTAGTTTCACTTATCCACCAAGAACCGTACAAAAGAGTTAGGATTGGGAAGAAAATTAAAAAAATTTGTGCAACATGAACTGAAATTGTGCCACTGTGCCAGCAATGACCCAAAGCTGTGGGGTTGGTTTCATGATCGAATGCGACAGCATGAACATCCTCCACAGACAACGGTGCGGGAAATAATAACTACTGACTGGATGGATGGATGGTTGAATCTTTTCTGAATATCCACATAGCTTTAGTGAACAACTTCTATTCCTCCCCTTCAGCTTCCTGTCACAGCTTTAGCTGGGACACCTAGCCGCTGCCTCCATGGAGGGTCATGAACAGGAACAACTGAGGTCAAGTGAGCCCGAGAGGGACAAACAGGAAACAGCAACTTCATCAGGTGACTGATTGAGCGGCAGAGTTTTTCACTAATATATCAAAACTTCATTTCTGCCATAAAACCGAACAAAAAGCGAACACATGGCCACTTAAGATCTTGTGAGGTTTGCATTTCACCTAAGAAAATACAAAATAAAAGAGCATACACGCTGCAATTATGTTCTCTTCAAATATGATACTTTCATACTAGCTAATTAGCTGTGGTTTAATTAGCTGCAGCAGATAAACAGTGGAGCATCTGGCTTTTAGACGCTTATGGAGATGGTGAGGCAGCTGCACACGCAGACGGTTTCAAACAACAAACTGGAAAGGTATCACTATCTACATATTAAGTATGCCCAGAAAATGACATGGTCATATTCTGCCATCTTGAGTATTTCTGTTGTCATGCTGCTGCTGGAACCAATCCATCCATAATGTGGGCGCAGGCCACAGATTGCATGCCATAAGGTCTAATTGACCATAAATCGCCCTTTTCCCAACAAAACATCTCTATGATGTTTGTCCAGTATGTTCTTACACCCTCCTGTCAGCGCTGGCACTTTTTTAAGCAAATTTTTCAGCCTACGCTCTCCATGTGTGTCAGAGAGGCTAGGGCACCCATGACCTTGCCGGTTCAACAGTAGTCCTTCTTAGACCAATTTAGTATAGGTATACAAACCACATCTTGACACATCTTTGATTCTCGGATTGTTCTGGCCCAGTCCTCTAGCCCTCACAGGTTAGTTCTCGTCGATCAGATCAATCAAGTTCAGGACATATTGTTCACTTGCTGCTTAATATATCCCATCTATTGATTAAATGATCTTAAACTGAGTTCCTCTACCAGTGATTTTAATGCTATTGAAGGTCCATCTGTGCATATTTATTCTTTGTTTATTCAATCCTCCGTGACCTGGTGGCTTCATGCTAATGAGACTAATGCTAACATTGCTAGCTAGCATAGTGATGAGAGATTGATACTGTTTTCTCATTCTCCATAGATTTTACATAATTTTCTTGGAGTTCTTGCATTGCGCATTATTATTATCATTATAATTATTATTATTATTATTACAATTATTATTATAATTATTATAGTAATTATTATTATTATCTATTTTAATTTGTATTATTATTTACAAATAATCTCCTGAAGTTCACATCTGTACATGTTGGTCCACATACCCGTCGTCGTTGACATAAAGCAGGGTATTTTTATTACACTATATAATAAACGTGAGACCTGCATCAAGTATTTTTTTAAATACTTGAATGCTCATGCCTGATCAAAATATTAGATTTTAGAATTGGAATGATTACAATATCTTTTGGAGAGCGGCAGATATTGGAATCTTAATTGCCACAGCCATCGCTGATGATTCATGTTAACTTAATAACTCTAGAACTATTTCATGGATCAATTTAAAATGACATACCCACAAGGCCCTTAGTGTGAGGAACAACTGGATTGCATTTGTGAAAGGTTGGTTGTATATTTCCAACAGTAGAGGGAGATGTATCTCTTAAGGGTTTTAATAGGTCACATTTTACTCACTAAGGGGAGGTTTTTAATGAAAAAAATGCTCTTTTTCTGATATATCTTTCTAACCAATGGTCCAATTAAGTCGAGATTTGGTGCTTGAATCGACTCCAGCAGATCTTTCTTGCCTATATTATATTTAAACTTGTAGTTCATACTCTGCTCAATAGGGAAACCCTTTTTATGAAGAATACTTTTTTTTCCTGACATAACTTCATGTTTAATTTGAAGAGTTCAATCAGGGGATTGGAATTTAGGGGCTTTTCTGAGATATACCCTTGCTTTCAGTGATATATTGTAGCCTAGCTATAATAATAAATACTATAAGCGTTGAAAAAGGTGCCAATGGTGACAAGCTTTGAAAGGAGTAGTTTTTTTCCAATATCCCCCAATTCCTTTACAAAAAATAATAGTAATAAAACTTTCTTTCTTTTTTTTTAAAGTATCCTCTTCAGAGTCACACTTCTCCGAATCCACATTTGGGATAATCTAGCTGTTGGCAAAATATGGAAAGGACTACCTAGCCCCCATGAAACTCTGCACATTTCATTCTCCGCCACACTGAAAATGATTCCCCGCCACATTAAGTTCCCTAAGCTGAGAATCACATCATACAAGAATACAATCTTATGGTCACAAGTCAAATAAATCAGATGAAATTCTGCTGTTTGAAACGCAAACAAACGAATATTGAGTAACAGTTGGTTATGGTTGATAAGAGGTTACCCATACTCTCCAGTCTCCTTCATGACAGAAAAAGATACCAAACCACTACCTTGACCTATGGATCTGAACTTCACTGGATAGAAAAGACCCTACTTCCTGCATTACAAGCTAATGTTGGCATCTGGGTTAGAGCTTAGTTTGCAGAATTCTCACTTTAACTCTATCTCTGAGCTATGAACACCTCTTGACCTCCAGTCTTGTAGCAAACACTGAGTAGCTGCTTGTGTCCCCAATTTTTTTTACAACAGATCTGGTGTTGTGCCAGTTGACGGCTGCGGAAAATAGAGAAATGGATGTATGATAATGGTAGACAAATGGTTGTGGTCAAAATATCAGAAGTCCAATTATTTAGACCATCAAGTCACAGATCTTAAAGAACCTCGGTATAGTTTGGGTTCCATAACATTGGAATTACTTGGGAAGGACTTCCTACTTCATACCCAATCAGACATCCTACTTCATACCCAATCAGACATTTCTTTCATTGAGCCCAGTTCTTCCAACTAACTTTTTGCTGTACCTTTCAACAAGAGATCTAGTCAGAGGGATCTGTACCCCCATTCCCCCAATCACCTCTCCCTATGCACTAACGACGTTAGTGACCCGACTGTCAAAGGGCTGAAGTTCACTGTGGAAATCTCAAGGTTTCCTGCAATCCTACATATCCCAGGACCTTAAATGGACCTCCAACTTCAACATCATTATCTAGAAGGCCCAGAAGAGGATGCACTTCCTGCACCAGCTCAGGAAGTCCAACCTGGCCCAGGAACTGCTCATGCAATTTTACACCTGCAATAATCCAGTTTATCCTCTGCACCTCCATCCCTGTCTGATTTCGATCTGCCACCGAACTAGTCTGGAGAGGACTGTCAGGACCGCAGAACACATCATTGGAGCCAACCTGCCATCCATCCAGGACCTTTACTGTATATATCCAGGGACCCGGGAAACGGGCCAGAATATTTTGTTTTATTTCTCATGCATTAGGAGCGTTCACACTCGAACAAGAGAAGCCGTGGTACAATTGCTCTTTTAGTGCGGTTCATTTGAACACTAACGTACGAACATTAGTGCCGACTAAAAATGCGTCTCAGTCCACCTACGACCAAACTCTGATGTAGTTGGACTGAAATATGAGCTTGAATTAAAGACCAAAAACAGGCTCAACAACAAGATTGTCAGGAATATGTGTTCCTTTCTCTGTAGGAGCTACGATGGCCATAACTGTTCAGTACAGACATTGGAGCCTTTGTGTGTAACAGCATACTTTCATTTCTGAGTACAAATACATTTTATGAGCTCTTCATGAATGCTTAGCAGGTAAGAAAATAAACACTCCATTCCATTGAGTGTATGTAGCTGAGGACACAAGATTTTTGAGCAGTGGTAAGTTCCATTATAAACCAGGCCTGTGCTGTCGTCCCCAGCAACAGGGCCATACCCCTGAAAAGTCCCCAATCCCGTGCGTTGTACAAGCACTCTCCCTGATTTAACTCTTCAAATTTAATATTAAGTTACAGTAGGTGTGAAAAATAGTGTTTTCTTTAGAATGAAAATCTCCCGCTAGTGATTAAATATGAAGTATTTGAGAAAGAAATTATCTAAACAATATTGATCTCCTCAAGTCGATTCATATGCACCAAATTTAGAGTAAATAGGATTAATGGTTAAGAAGTCGTGTTCGAGAAAAAGTATTTCTTGTAAATAAAACCCCTGACTAGTGAGAAAAACATTAATTACTAAAGTAAATATATACATGATAGATATCCCCCTAGTTTCAGAAATCCCCCTAGTTTCAGAAATAGAGAACTTTTACAAAAATGTATCCAGTTCTTCCTTACACTAAGGTCTATGTGGGTATACAATTTTAAAATGATCTATGAACAATCTATTTTTGAGTTATCGTTAACACAAAGGATCTGTGGGAGTGGAATATTACTTGATATAAAAATATGCCCTAAATACGACATAATAAGCTGTCCAATCAGGTTTCCTTACTTGTGCACATGCTTTTTCTTTGAAATCTTTCAATTCTAAAATATCAGTGTGATCAGTTATGAAATGTTTTTCTGTAAAATATCTTTTCTTGAAATTTTGAAGTTTGGTCCGAGATGACAAAACATACCTTCCGTTTCTGCTCTGTAAATGCCGAAAAGTGTCATGTTTGATGCTTGAGGGGCTTTTTTTTGTCACAAATGAAGGTAGGATAGATCCATCCACATATAGATAATAAGATCCAAAGAGCTTGAAAAACACACAGTATAAAATCTCCCCTTATTGACAAACTTGTTCTCAAGCTGAACAGCTAATCTGGAGGAAATTATACAAAAGCCATTTTTCGAACACTTTTCCTCACGTCTCTCCGTAGAAAACCGACACAATCTTTCAAATCCTTTGTGCACACTGACCAGGATGTTAAAATTGGCTCAGCTGGCCCGTTTGTGGACGAGGTTTTACTGTTTGAAATGAGCTGTAGATGTTCCTCTTGAAACAAACCAATCTAAATCCATATCCGGCTTGTTACGGATATAATCAAAGCAGCTGTTACCTTAGTTCTTATGTAATTCAATTACAGTTTCAAGGGAAATATTTGTACCTACATAATCATTCTCAGCCATCACAAAACAGTCCAGGGAGCAGCGGAGGGAAGTGGCATGAAATGTTCCAGCGTTCTAGCATGGCATCAAGCAGGTAATTCTAGTTTGTCTGTGGTTGTAGCAGGATTACTCAAAAACTGCTTGACTGACTTTCATGCAAGTCGGTGGAATAATTCCATGTTGATACCTCTGAACTAAGGAAACAAATGCCTCTGAGGGTTTCTATTCAATGTAAGGATGGAAAGGATTGCATGCTCCAAAATGCTTGGATTAAGGGCTTTTTTCCTGTAAGGTTTATTTGTCGTGCAGAGTGTAAGAGTGTGAGCACAAACTCAAACTCAGATTATTTCCGCCCCCCAAAAAAGTACCCCAAGAGTCAACAGCTCTTTGACAAAGGCCAGAAAGAAAAAAAAACATGGTTTGGGATTGCCTTTGTGAACAAGAGAATGAATGAAGTAAGAATGGAAAGATAGAAGGCAAAAAGGGAAATGTTAAGAAATAAAGAAAACACACAGGGGCACATGTTTGGGCCAAATATAATCCTCCTGTGAAATAAATGAGGAAGAAGAGGAGGTAATGCCAAATCTTTAGCCGATGCTGAATCCCTCTGTGGGACTAAAATCCCTCCTTCTTTTGTTGTTTTGACAACTCTGAGAAGTGTGTGTGCTGCATCTCCACCCTGAGACAGCATGCTTTATTGTGGCAATAAAGACGGAGATGGGCCCAGATTCAAAGCATCCGGGTCCTGATAGTGCTGAGCGGAATCTGTGCCAGGACTATTTGTAGGTGGTTCCAAGTATCAAACAGATTCCTGTTAGCTTACAGGGATGCTTTTTTAATTAACATAATGGCGGAAGAGAGACAATTAGACAATTAGTACTGCATTGCAAAACTACAAGAGCAGCAATATGAACGGAGAGGATGAGGAGACCATTAGAAGAAGCACAGAGAGAGAGAGAGACATAGAGAGCGAGAGAGGAGATGTAAACAAGACTTATGGATTCATCTACACTTGGCTGCCAATGGTAACATGGAGATGATAGTTAAATAGTGCCGTCTGTGGTGAACATAAGGGATCACTTTAAAAACCACTACCACAAAACACACACTCAAAATTTTACTCCAGGCTACAATTTAAAAAGGCAGTGCCTAAAATTTAGGGCTAATTCTTTAAAAAAAATGGAATATTACATTCATAATTAGCTTTCTGTTTTGTGTGTAATCAGCTGAAAATAAGTACCTCTTTTTTCTAACGTTAGCCTAGAATAAGTCTGTAGGATTGCCCTGCGATGAACTGGCGACTAGTCCAGGGTGTACCCTGCCTCTCGCCCGATGTTAGCTGAGATAGGCTCCAGCCCCCCGTGACCCTGAACAGGATAAGCGGTAGATAAAGAATGAATGAACTGAATTAATGAAGTCTGTAGGATCCCCTTTCAGGACGTAAGGCCCACACCAGGTATATTTTATCTTCGGCAGTGCACAGCAACCAGTTCTGAGTAGGCATGGAATGGTTCAGGACCAAAGATGGCTCGCAAGCCTGGAATTGTACATATCAGTTAAGAGAAGTTCAACTCCTACTTTGAGTCTACATGCTCAACATATATCTACCAATTCCATGTGTTCATACTGTGACAGAACAAACACAAGGTTTAACACTAAAGGCTGGTGCAAAAGACAGAAAAACAACATGGAGAACAGAAGTTTAAACCTTGTCCGTGTCGTTACGGTTGTGGTTTTTGCATGGCTCCTTCCACTACACCTGCATGCAAATGCGTACCTAAAATATTGCTTGAATTTAAAACTAGTTTTATTTTGTATACCTTATACCTATACCTTAATCCATGTACACTCAGGGGTACGCGAACCAAAGTTTATGTTCCAACCTTACCAACAAAATTCCCTTCCAATATGACCAAGATTTACATTTTCTGATCTCTATCGTTCTCTGTGTGGAGTTGACACTACCTCCTGTCCACCCCTGGAGCAGATGAGTCTACATTAATGAGAATCTCCTTCTTATGCATCATGTATGAGTGACCTCATCAGAAACCTGGTGGCCTTATGTAAGACTCTAAGAGTCAAAATCTTCACATCATCTGAAGACCATGTTCAATAGACCCCGCTTAATGGTTTGGCTGTTAGGTGGAGCATGCTACTGATAGCATAATTGCCACTTCTGTCAAAATCCCACAATGCAATTGGCTTTTAAATCTTTAAGTCAACCTGTGAGTCGGTGCATCGTGTCAACTGTGGCACCGATGGCTCAGGTTGGCTAATTAAGCTTCTAAGGCCACACTTGTAGAAGGAATTGGAACATGACTGCTGGGTCACAGTAAAGGCTCTCTGGTCGAGTAGTGGACCATTCTACACTGCTGACTGAATACCTTCATGAAGCACGTAGTATTTTTTCTACTCTGATGTCATTCACACATACATTCCTGATTCGAAAGTAATTTGTTTTGTACATACCTACCTACATACACATGCAGGTCCTCCCCTGAGCACCCAAGGCATTCTGAAAAAGTCAGTGTTTAAGTGACTGACAAGGCCGAC
Source organism: Lophius piscatorius (assembly GCA_009660295.1). Classification (NCBI taxonomy): domain Eukaryota; kingdom Metazoa; phylum Chordata; class Actinopteri; order Lophiiformes; family Lophiidae; genus Lophius; species Lophius piscatorius. Next base: position 33,645 of record VRLP01003852.1, on the reverse strand, counting down.
CAAGCTAACTTCCCCTTTGATTCTTCAAAATAAGAGCACTTTAAATGCATTGCTAAGCAACAGGAACAGTAAGGTTACAGAGTCAAATTCTGAGACTTTTTGATCATGATCAGCAGGAATCATTTGCTGCGCGTACTGAAGGACAACAGGCAGCACCTACTCAAGGGTCTTCAGGGACTCCGTAGAGAATGGACGAATCCACTGCTTCATATATTTTGCTGACCTCGTATCTGGACCTAGAGATTCTAACACTTAAACTGTTGTGCATAAAATACAGTATTTTCCACATACAGTCAGCCTCTCCGGGGGACAGAAAGTGGATTTTCCACATACAGTTACCCTCTCTGGGGGACAGAAAGTGGATTTTCCACATACAGTTACCCTCTCCGGGGGACAGAAAGTGGAAAGAGAGGGAGAAATACGGGACGGAAAGGGAGACAGCCACAATATACAATATAGCGGAAGAATAATCAACAAGAAAAAAAACAGATAAAAACACCCCAACCAGTTATATATTTTGAAATATGGATTTGAGTGAGCCCAAGCGTAAGATATTTATTTTGAGGGTTTATTCATGCGATAATGTAGATGTTTTTTGATAGGTAAATAATGAAGTTTTCTTTTTTAATTTATGTTGAAATAAGATATTTGGAGGGATTATTCGTCGGAAACGGTAATTTGTGAATAGTTATTTATGTGAACCTAAATAGTACATAGTAATATCCAATAAATGGAGTATGTGATAAACTCAGGTTGACTAGTTTATCGGTGAACCCATCCGTCACACGCTATGCGACGCCGCCCACCACATTAACACTGAAAGTAATTATCATATTCCATATGTTGTAATAAAGAGTCATATGTTGTAATAAAGAGTCAGCTTTATTTCATTGGTTTTATCTCCTGGTTTGAACTCAAAAAGTTGTAGGGTTGGTGATAAGAGTGGGAAAACGTGTCCCAAAAACTGAGCCTCAACAGCAACAACCAGTTACCGAGGTGCAGATACAAAAAAGGTTTTAAGTTGATATTAATATTATGAAAATGCCCTTCTGGAGTCTGATTCCATTCTGTTCCTGCATTATTTCAGCAACCTGCATTGGAAATGTTCCACTGTAATAAAATGAAGATTGTAAAAGTGAAGGAGAGACTAAGGTTGAGCCTTGAGCAGGATGTGTTTTTTAATTTCACTAAACCCAAATGTGTGATGCTCCGGATGCAACTTATTTGCATTTGCCTAGGAAATATTACCTTCCAGATCGTACATGAGACCCTTGCAGTCATAAAGGCGAAGAAGAGTCATACGGCTGAGAGCTCTTGTTATTTGTGCGTGTATGTGCCTGTGAGCGTGTGTGTGTGTGTGTGTGTGTGTGTGTGTGTTTTACTGTGTGTATATCTGGCTATCAAAGCAGCTTGGGGTCCTCAGTTGAGGAAATGGTGAGTGGCTGTGGTTGGAAGGTGTTATTTTCAGATTCCCACACACAATGGTTTAGACTCTTCTCCATCCTCCTTCTGTCTCTTTGACACACACATGAACAATACACGCGCAGAATCCTCGCAGTTGTTTTCCCCTCGCCAGAATGAATTTATCACCGTCCCAGCAAGACATCACACTTTATCACCTATATACTAAAGTACAAACATTGAAACATACTTAAAGGCTTCATTTTCATGACAAACAGCATAAAGTTAAGCTTCTGAGAGAAAAAACGATACAAACCGTACTGTCAGCGGAACAAGAAACGTCCCGCAATTACACGTCTTCCTCTTCCCTTTTCAGCGCGCTGTCAGTGCATCTTTACAAGGATTTCATGTGCAGCAAAAAAAATCAAGTTTGCAGGTGCTGTCAAAATGAGGCTCAGTGAATGCACAGAAAAGCTGTTTACCTCTGTAATGTCACTCACGAAGCAGTTTCTAAATAAATGGCAGCGCACACACACGCTAACACACTAGCATATACACACACACGAACACAAGTACACACACTCACATATACACACACATTCACACTTACATATACACACACACAAACACTCACACATATAAAGACACACACACACACCAACAGTCACACACATATATAAACACACACACACACATGAAGAAACACAAGCTCACACACATACACATATTAAAACACACATACTCACACAATCACACACACACACAAAAACACATACACAAACACATACACACTCAAACACACGTACACAAAGTGTAAGGAAAGCTGACAGCAACCTGTCTCCAATTAAATCCTGCCTGCACCTTCCAAGTCATTGAGAAGGGATCTGGTGATGTGGTGAGATGAACAAAAGAAGCTGCAGCCATTCAGGAAGTTGGCCTAGTTCTGCATCTTCCGGTCTCAGGTTTTTTACTGTTGCCATTTGACAGTTGCTTACCGTAATTTCTTCGGACAGTTTTTACAGTGCAGGGATTCATGGAGAAAACGTGATGAAGTGCCCTGAAGATTATTTTCCATCCAACGTTAAGTCCAGCCCAGATCACACAAATTCATGCTGCACCAAACAGCATTATTGAAAATTAATAAATTACATTTAGCATGGTGGTATGAATCATCAACACCTTCTCCATCTGTAGCTGGAACACTACAGTGTTCTATAACATGTCCGGATGTCCACAGCTCCTCTCTTCTTGTTTAACACATCCTCCAGAACCATGCAGACATTCATATCTCAGTTAGAACTTTGTGATGCCTTCATTTATTTGTGAGGCTTTTGAGGAATTCTCTCCCAAAATATTACAGTTAAAGTTAAAAATGTGATTATCAACGCATACAAAATAAAAAATAACCCGGTTTAGATTCCTTACAGAAGCCATGCTAACCCATGCAGTGCCTGACTGTCCTGCGACATCATCTGATGCTTTAAAGATCGATCCATCACGCCTCGTCTAAAGTAACTCGGTTCAGTCAGCAGCTTTGGCCGCTGTCTGAAAGATCTAACCACATAATTCAACACAATTCATTATGACCCCCTTTCACCTCAATGCCAGCCCAAGACCTTACCTGATTCCATGAACTCCTGGTTGAAGCCGCTCCAGGCCTGTTTGCTCTTCTCCAGGTTCGCCTCCATGACCTTAATGTCAGCAAAGGGGCAGTTGCATTCTGGGAAGCGAGGAGAGCAACGGCACCAGCAATCGTTGTTGCGACAGAGCAACTCGCCCTCTGAGTTGCATGCCACATAGCTGAGGGCTGCCTCCACAAAACGCCCACGCAGGAACTGTGGCAGGACATCTTGCAGGCCTAGAGAAAAAAGAGGAAGTATTTCTTCACATTCAGACTATTTCATTTTGAAAGGATGGAGCTGGATTTTGAGATTTTCAACATTAACCCCTTAATTTCCTTGTCAACTGTTTGGTTTAGCCGACCCGAAGAAAAAGGCCCTGGATGGGGGCAGCCGGCGCCGCAGTGAGGTCCTGCCAAGGCGTTCTCCTCCACTACACAGACTTCCCTTTCCTGAAGTGTCTTTCCTGAAGTTTCTGCCACTTCAACTTAAAAACTTGAAAAGCCATCAGCGGCTGTTCGTTTTTTTTCATTCTATGCTGCTGCACAGACATGGCAGTGCAACTGGGTGGCCTCCATGGAGAAGGACCAGTCTCTCAGTAAAAGTACATTAAAGAGCTTTTTCTAAGTTCACGTAGAAAAAAAAAAGACTTGTTTTCATCTTATTATACGCTTACAAAAACATCGTAGCGGATAGTTCTCCACGTATTCAAACAGATACCCCTGAATTTTACACACTGCACCTTTAATTTAAAAACTTGTCAGGTTGTGAAAATGATAGATATTAATGTGCATCAATCATCGTAGCGGCCGCAGCGTGAAGTCGCTCTGGAAAAAATCTTGCTTTTAAAGACATCTTTTTCATAATGGTGATTTTTAATTCAACCGTTGAAGTGTCTGAATAATTTAAAATGTATGTGAGGATGGCAGGTGGAAAAACTGGACTACACAAAAAGCTACAAAGCAGATGATGTAATGTATGTAAATGTAATGTACATGTATATGTAGGACTTTAGGACATTAAAAGAAAGATTGTATACATTTGTTGTTTGAATATCCTCAAAATTCCCCCAATCTCATGCGTTGTACCGCTTCAACCACTCAAATTAAAAGTTGTCCAGAGTGTTTTTTTTAGGTTTTCGACAAATTTTGACCAAATCGGACCGATCCTTGATAAATTATGGCCTGAAAACATTTGGATAGAAAACTCCACAAAGTATTTGAAATATAAGATGGACCTTTCCCAACATCAATCCAGTTACTCCTCACACTAAGGTCCTTGTCAATCTTAAATTTTGAAATAGATCCAAGAATTTTTTTTTGAGTTATCCCGCCAACATGAAGAATCTTTTGTAGACCCTGCAGCGGCGATGACGATCCCATAATATACCCGACTTTTCGGGGATATGATATTATACCTTACTCATCAACAGTGTATATTTCCGATTATTGCAAAAGTTCACATGCTCACCGGAGACGACAGTTACTGTCTACCATTAATGGAAAGTCAGATCCAGATGGAGGGTGGAGATGCTGCATTCTTAAACCCTCTACCACTACACCACGTAAGATTTGTAATTGAGGACCAAAGCGTCAGTGTGTAAAACATCATGCTTGAGTTTTGGAAAACTTCACTTCCAGCGGGATAAGATACCAGCATCATTACAATTATTCTATTTAAAAATGCAGAGATATGCTAATTACGGTTCCAAAGTTTCAAAAATGAAAAGGAGGCTTGTGATGTTAAGAGTCCGTCGTCATCCATCAACAGAGCAGCAGGCGGCTTTGAGAAGATTCGCCGCGCCGTTCATGCCGCACCTCTGAAGCTGTCTATCGGTGCATGTGCCTCTCCCCGTCTGTCTAATAATCATCAATTTGTTATGTCAAAAGCTTCTTCTGGGCCTGCTTCACAATCTCACGCTGGATGGTTTTCAACAGCCGAGTAAGTCCCACTGTGCCTCGCTATGAATATGCATCGCTCCTCTTTGGTTTTTACTCTGTCAATGGCTTGGAAGGAGACGCAATTAGTCACATTTCCTCTCGTCCAGGGTTTGGCAGGTGCTTTGAGGTTGTGTGTGGGTGTTTCTGTGTGTATGTGTGGGCTTCTGTACTGCTGGTGAGTCTGGCTGGAGTTTCTCCAGTTTGGGAGACAGCTAAATAACAGCCATAACCACTGACTCCCACTGACTACCTTGTTGATTTAATTGCCTGCCTTTCTTTCTTTCTTTCTTTCTTTCTTTCTTTCTTTCTTTCTTTCTTTCTTTCTTTCTTTCGTTCGTTCTTATCTGTTTGAGGAACCGCTGCTCCACAATGACTTCATGCCGTGTGCTGTGCCGTCTTCGGCTCCTGTGAAAAGTAGGTTCACTGAAGCTTTGTCACCTGGTGACCCTTTCCATCGACAGACTGGCTGATCTCACAGGCCTAAAGCTCTACTAGGGTGCAGTGGAGTCTCACTGACGAGGTGCGGCGGTTTCCGCCTGCTCCACTGGGGCATTTCGCCAGGCACCAGAACCTGGCCGTCCAGTAGAACGGGGGTTATCATCGCGGGCGACTGGTTTGAGGTGGTCAGTACCTCGGCTGCATCATCTCTCTGAACATCCGCTCGCTCGCTACAGTCAGGGAGTCGTACTCGACGGAGATATTTGGCCTCACATTCGCCCTAAAGGGCTGCTGGCTCGTCTTCTATAAACCACCAGTTGGAAAACGAATGGCTTACCTCAAGTGGAGGATTGTCCATGGAGCGATGGCTACCAACAAGCACAGGGCTAATTTTGGACCCATTTGCAGAGGAGTCCTGCCTGCTCTGCTCTCAATCTTAGATTGTGGCACATCTGTTGGCGACCTGCCTAAGACTGGTGGGTCGCTTGACCTGCTTAAGTGTTGGGTTGAGATTTTGGGTGAGGTTTTTCTCCCTACCCGTCTTTGTGTTTGGACTAGACATACACAGATATAGGGGTCTACGCTGGTTTTGCTGAATTTAATCTTTACCTATGGAAAGCTGGTTACATAGAGGAGCAGGAAGAACCTGAGTCCTGATCCTCCGGACATCAGTCATTATTACTTTTCTACTCCTGCAGCAGAACAAGTTGAAGTCGAATTAGTTTCTAAATAAGTCTGGGGTTCAGATCAGCCACTCTGAACTGTTTCCGCTCACGTTTGCGGCGTCAGTTTGAAGGATGATCTGCAGCGACTTTAAAGAAAAGCCTTACAAGCATCAGTGGTTCTCTTCTACTCCTTTCTTCCTGCTTAGCAATCCGACGATGTTATTTCATAAAAACTTTGCCAAATTTCTCTTCTGTTAAACTATATTCGAACCAGAAATCACTGCATGGCTTAAAGCGTGACAAAGGGTTTGTTCTGCGATGAGTGTTTTTTATCCTTAAAAACCTAAAGCTGGGTGGTATTGCACTTAATGAGAAAGAGGGGGGGGCTGTTCTGTATTAAACTAGTTGACCCGTCTCTAATGCTGCTGAATGACCGTCATGGAGTAGAAGGAGAAAAAGAAAACTATTCTTCTAGTCTTAAACATTAATTTAGATAATGAAAAGTGGAGTGGGTGGGCCCAGACCCAACACCTCGCTTGCTCCTAGAATTCTGAAATCATGTGTTCCAGATCTATGTTTTCATCGAGCTATAACTTCCTACCTGTCATAGATACATTGAATGTGTCACAATGACTCTGAAACTGCATCATCTCGGTTACATAATGGTGGCAAGGCCATTTCTCCATTGCTCTCCGTCACTGCGATGCCAAAATACTAATCTTCTCAAAATAAATATTTCCGTGCAGACTATAATTCAGATCTGGATTCCAATTATGCATAGTGGTGGAACATCATGATACGTCGATGCCTGCTTCATCACCGCAGGTCTATTGCAAACATCATTGGGACTACACTGCTATCCATTCTAGAAACAATTCACAAAATTGGTTAAACAATGAGTGGAAAATAAAATAATTTAAAAAGAGAAAGAATGGGAATTTTTTCGATCTGTAACTGTGGCAACGTGGCAATTATCAATGCAATAAATTGACGCCAGCAAGGTCCATGCAACAACAATCTTTACATCTACTACACAGGAAGTTGCTATTGGTCCAATCTGCCCCCAAACTTTTTTTTCAATTAATGTTTACTTTACCTTTACTAATGTTACAACTACTTCTACTACTACTACTAATACTAGATATATCAAAGATTCATACAGTGAAACAGTCCAGATTCAAACAGTTAAAAAAGTTCAATTTCATACAAGTAAAAAAGTCCAGGTTCATACAGGTGCTTTAAATTGCTTCAATCAGGTACACATCGACTTTCATGAGATGTTTCCATGAACTAAACCTCAGCTGTCGTCCCCAAGAGCAAGGTTTTTTTCCCCGAAAAGTCTCCCTTCCACTGCGTCGCACAAGCAAAATCTCCTGATTGAACTCCCGACATTAAATATGAAATTTTATCCAAAGTATTTTCTCTTAAAAGCTCCACAAAATAAGTAAAATATAAACTATTACAATAAAAAATAATATTTAAATAATAGATCTCCTTGAATCAAAACATATGCACAATATTTTGAGTTCATTGTACGAAGGGTCATGAAGTTATGTCCTGAAAAGATCATTTTTCATTCAAAAAAAAAAAAAAAGCTCCGCCTATTCCATAATATATTCAACTTGTCAGGGATATAATCAGTCAAATTTGCAAAAAGCCCAAAGAAAGCATTCTCTCCATGACCCTGGCTCATTATTAAGCCTCCCACAGCTTTGATTCTTTTCTAATCCATTCTAGTTGTCATTTTATTAATTAGACACTGCTTTGCAGAGGCAGTCTGACGACCGTCATCAATTCCTCATATTGTAGCGCTTCTCAACACAGAACTATGGACTCAAGAGCCCGTACCGATGAATAAGTCAATCCTTCACTGAGCCAATACTATTTGCCAACACTCCCCCTTCCATCTGAGGTTAGCTTTCACTAAATCATTCCGACTGTGTCATGATGAAACAGCTTAAGAACAATTCACTGATTAACAGACCTGACCGAGCTCACTTCGGCAGTATCTGGAAGGTAACACACTGTCACAATGTCTACAGGGCCCCCTCTAGATATCTGGCTACAGCCTGGAGAAGACGCTGCTGATTCATAATCCTAATGCCCCTACACTCACATTGGATTGCCTCTTTCATGCATGTTTGAAATACAAAAGCATTATGATCTAGACTCTCAGAGTTCTATCCTACCCCAGCCCAAATCAGTAGAGAGGCAGAAGACGCCCAGGACATTTTGACAGTTCATCACAGGCCAGACATTGGGAGGAAATCAACCATTTAGCTCACGTTACCCCTTCAGACAATTTAGTGTCACCACCTGAATAGTCGAGGGGTATTATGGAATCATCACCACCGCTGCCGTAGCCGCAGATCTTTCGTGTGAACGCGTTGAGCTAAATAACTAATCAATGGATTATTTTCAAATTTTATACCAACATAGACCTTTGTGCGGGGAAGAATCGGGATAATTTTAGGAAAGGTGGACTACAGAGTGGGGTTTAGAATCACCAGTGGGTCAATAATAAAGCAATATATGATACTTCCGTCACAATAGGATTTTATGATATTTTATGTTGTGTATCCTGATCAAATATAGGCTACTGCAATTTGTTACCTTTTTTTAACGGCAAATTAAATCACTTCAGGAGACTTGGACAATGTCCGTTTAATCCAATCGGATAAAGGTCTAAGATTTTTCCTCACCTTTAACATCAGAACACGTGGGTGAAGAAGTTTTGCTTTCTCTGAACTTGTTTTGAATCGGTCTATACTGCACCCAATGATTTGGACAAAAGTGAGTGCCAATAAATCCACACCCATCTTCAATATCAGACAATTAATCAGTCTGTAGACACAACGTCTGTTTTCATAGTTTTCTCAGCTTTGTTTATATTATGCAACACTATCTGTGGTTTTAAAAATGGCCGATTACAATAATCTCCCACCCTGCAGCTCCTCATGAACCTGGTTCTTTTTCCTAGACCAGCGAGGTTTTGGTTCTACAAGAGTCCCTTCTTTGATGAAACATGTCGTCGCCCATGACAGCAAGGGTATTTATCCCAGAAAAGCTCCCAATCTCATGCATTGTACAAACCCCCGATTGATTTCCCAAAATTAAATGTGATTTTATGTCCGAAAAAACATTGTTTATTATAAAGAAGCTCCCCCTACTGAGTAAAATATGAACTGCTGGAGTTAAATATGATATGTACAAGAAAGATATTCAACAATTTGGACTATATCGGACCAACGGTTACAACGATGCAATTATAGTCGAAAACTTTTGGAAAATAAAGTCCGATTAAGTGTGGAAAATATATAACAAACCTTTCCCAAATCACTCCAACTCTTCCTCACACTGAGGTCTATGTGGGTATAAAGATTAAAAAAGATCCATGGCATAGTTTTTGAGTTACCGTTGGGACACGAAGGATCTGCGGCAGAGGCGGACGCAGACATTGCTGATATAATGTGGCCCTGGCTCTGAACCAGATGCAGAGGTTTAACCTGCGTGTCTGTTTTAGTGTCGCAGTCTCTGCCCATACAGTCCTACGTGTTCTTTCTGGAATTGCTGTCCTGGACTCTTGATGTGTTGTCAATGCACTCAGCTGCACCACCCACACATGCACATACACAGTTGTGCTGCTCAACTCGTAAACAAGGTCTGCTCTACTGTTGAAGGCTAAAAGCCTTTAAATGAAATTACATACACATTTATAAGGATTTTGCTACGATGCTTAAAGCATTGCTCCCAGTAAAGGCTTTTCAGACAAATATTAGTGATTAGAGAGAAGTGGAGCGACCGTCGCTGCCAAATTACTCGTCTGTATTTTATAAGAGCACATACGTAGACACACACATATCCAAGCACCCAGGCAAAGTCTGAGGTACACAACACACACACATAGACACAGTGGAGGGTTGCAGCTTTCAGGAAATAGAAAATGTTTCTATTTGCCTGGAGAATGTACAACAAGAGTTTTGACCATATCGCCACAAAATGACAGAAGAGTTTATTGTATGTTTTTTCAGCAGTGCTGTTTTCAGATGAAAGAGGGTTGATAGTTGGTCAATCAGTAAGTCAGTTATCCTCTGACTGATTCGCCAAGCAAGAAAACACCGGACCTGACCAACCAATCAAACCAGTCGGTCAGTGATTTGATTGGTTGTTTTGGTTGGTTGGTAAGTCAGTTGTTTGGTTGACCATTTTGTTACCGGGCTGGGCTGTCATTTTTTTCGTTTGTTTCGTTTGTTGGTCAGTCTGTCCATTGGTTGGTCGGTCAGTTTGTTGGTTAGTTGGTTGGTTGATTGGTGGTCTGTCCGTATGTCCATTGGTTGGTCGGTCAGATTGTTGGTTAGTTGGTTGGTTGGTCTGTCAGTCTGTCGAATAAGTAAGATAACCCTTTATTAGTCTCACAACGGGGAAATTGCAGTGTTACAGCTGCAAAGAGTACACAAATCAATATAACAGAATAAAATGCAAATATAAATTTGAATAATAATCTATACTAGGGTATTACACCATAATATAAATATTACGCTATACAGGAAATATTACACTAAAATATAAATATAACACTATACAGGAAATATACTAGAAATATTACAATATACTAAAATATTATACTGTACTAAAAATAATATACTATAGTACAGTATTACAATATACTGGACATATTGCACCATAATAGAAATATTATATTATACAATAGTACAATAAACAATATAAAATAACAATATGTACAATGTTAAACCACTTATAAGCAACGAATGGTTGGTCGGTCAGTCTGTTTGTTTTGTTGGTTGGTTAGTAATCGAGTCAATAAGCTGTTTGGATTTTCAGGTCGATTACACAAAAATGATTGACATCGCTCCATAAAGTTTTGTGGAAATCTATCCAGATTGTTTGAGCTTGACAGCGCTATAACCTCAGTGCATGTCACCGCAGTTAGAATTATATTAACAACTGATTCAAAACACCCCAGATTCTCCTACACAGTGAGTAATATTCACTACGCAATAAACCCTTTTTATTATTTAATGCTCCAAATGCCAGAAACCAACCACATGTAGATTACATAATACAAAACACTGTAGATTATTACACAAAGTTTCAGTTTCGCTAAAAAATGAATATTTTGATCCAGTGAGTCGCCTGAATGTTAATTCCTCGACGTTCACGTGTTTGTTAGATTAAAATCATGAATGGAACACATACAGAGGGAGGATATTCACCAAGATGGATGTACGAGTTTGACATCTTTCCTCCTTAAGCAGTCACTCAACGGCCAAATTACTTACGAACTGGGTAACCGTCGCCAAGGATAAATACTCGTTCTGTAAGTTTTTTTCAGATCTCCTAAATCTTCCCAGACTTTTCTTTCATTATGGGTTCAGTGGACACGAATGATGTCTGTCTTACCAGCCAGTATTGGAGTAACAGAGTTGCACATGAAAGATTCTTTGTTCTAATAAAACCACTAATAGGCAAATGTAGTTGGTTATAATTATTCACATCTCTCACATTGCTTTGGTTGCACCCTCTTAACTTATACTAAAAAAAAATCAACATACAACACAACACTTTATGCATTACATCATTAGTAAACAGAAAGTTTACTCTTTCCTTACTTACGCAACACGAGAATCTATTGGCTATTTCAGAAGACAATATGTGGGAGTGCATTTAAGAAATTTAATTTGAGTGAAGATGCAGTTAACCAATATCTTAATGCAGCTAGGAATAAAAAGCTCTTAGAAGTAGACCCGACACACGAGATGTTTTGACTCTTTCTGCTCCACTTAAAAAAAAACCTTTATTGATTTTTCTTAACCAGCCTCTCGATAATGGTGCCCTTCATAGTAAACCTTTTTCTGTGCAAAAGTAGCCTCAGGTATTACCAGGCATCAGTCCAAGCTTATTGGAACCGTTCCCTTTTGATTTGGTAATAATGCTAAAAAGATTAAATATATCCAGGTAAAAATTTGTTCCTCATCGCAGACGGTGAGCTTCACCTGCTGTTCAATGGTGGTCAGAGGCGTGTCTTCCACCGGCCCCCCACCTGTTATATTATCAGAGATTTTATTATCAGCTATTTTTTCTTTAGTTCTTTTTCTTATATCATGTCATCCTCTCTTAATTTAATCTGTCATTCTTCTAGTTTTACCCACAGCAGTGACTTTCTCACAGATACTCTCCCATATCCCGTTTATTTTAGTATTATTCATATTTCTCTGCTGTAGCTCAACAATATGTGTGTATTTGCCCCCTCCACTGACTCCTCCATTTCCATGGCATTAAATGTCATTTTGCTCTTGCGGTCAATCCTACTCTCTGTCCAAACTCTCCCAGGCAGAAAACAATCACACACTCAAAACCCTTATTTATAAAGTACCGCCCCCTCCAAGTTTGCACCTGTTCACCTGCAACCAACACGCAAACAAACATGCAATTTCTGCCAGTTAAAAGGCAGTTTTTCTTGCCCGCTGTCTCCAAGGGCATGCTTTTGAGTGAATTGTTAGGTCTCAGCAGAACAAAGAGGTTGAAAAATTGACTGCAGTCTACACTTTATCTCTTGGATAGTGCCTTGAGATGGCTTTCGCTGAGATTTGACTCTAAATAAATGCAATGACTTTGAGTAAGATCTGATGTTTGCTCTCCTTTTGTATGTAACCTGACCTCCTACAGCTCTTGAGGAAATTATTGAGCTTGTTAAGCTTTTAACTTCTTTATGATGTGTTCACTGTATTGATGCTCAAATACGTAGAGCTTCATACAAGAGACACTCGTGAGAAGGGATTATTTCTAAAGGGGCACATATTAGCAGGATTTCTCATATTTTCTTCTCTAAAGTGGGAATTCACTCTTTGAGCTAAACTCATAATGAATGATTTCAAAAGTCGAATCTCTAGGATTTAAGGGGAAGTTATTGATGTGTTAGGATTGTGATTCAGTGTTTGCGGATCAGAACTTTAGTTTAGATTTCTTATCTAGAGGGCGAGTAGGTCCTCTTCCGCACGAATGGCAAACTAAACTGCATATCCGCAAATAATTAAATAATTTAAATAGAAGGGGTTTACACTTCTTCCCACTCCCTTTCGGACATTTGAGGCAAACTGACTGTTTTCTTTTTAGTTTTAGTTTATTTTTATTGTTGGTTTGTTGTCATTTATTATTGCTATGTAACGATTATTTTAGTTTGGTTATGCGCTGGACTATTCAATTTTGCATATTTGAATGTTATTCTATTATGTTTCAAATAAAGACATTCATTCATTCATTCAAATCCACTTTTTTTGCTCTAACCCCATTATGTAACTATATTCTGAAGACTGTGCAAAATTGATGCAGGGATCTCTTATCTAAAATACACGGCTCAAAAAATTAAGGAAAAACTAACTTATTGAACAAAATGCTCAATATGAAAATCGTTATTGATATAAATTATGTAGTTTGTTGAAAACAAAATGAAGTAAGAACCGTCAGTGGAAGCCAAAATCAATAACCAATTAAGGGAGTGGATTCTAAACTACACCACAAAATCAAAGTGAAAAACTGAAATCACAGACTGATCCAAATTACAACTCATAATGTGTCTCAGTCGAGTGTTGGACCCTCATGTGCCTGTATGCACTCCCAACAATATCTGGACCTGCTCCTGATAAGATGGTGGATGGTGTACTGGGGGATCTCCTCCCAGACCTGGATCAGGGAATCAGTCAGCTCCTGGACAGTCTGTGGTGCTTCTTGTCGGTTTTGTATGCAGCGATACAAAACGTCTCAGAGGTTTCCCCTAGTGTCGGAAATATACAACGGTATAACGGATCGACATTTCCCAAACCTCCCGTTCTTATTCGCTGTAAGGTACTAGTGCAGACAATTTGAAAATGAACCGTGAAATAGTTCTTGAGTTATCAAGTTAACACTATGGATCTGCGCCGAGGAGATGAAAATGTTCTGTGGCCATACCTGCAGGACCAGAACCTTTTTGGGGGGTTGTCCTGCTGTTATCGCTCCTTTCCAGCTGTTGTCACTGCAGTGTATACAAATAAAATCAACATAATGCCCATTGGTATTCTTTTCATCTCAACGTCCTCACCATGGCTGCTTCTTTATTCAAATGTTATGTTTTAATTGCAATATTTCCAGAGGGCTTTGTCTCCTTCCCGGTCCCCTTTGTGCACCTGAGAATCCGTGATTCTTGACTCTAGGCTAAAATATTTTATTCTCTAATATTTATGAAAGTCAAATGACAGCTTATTATATTGTTCAAGGACTGCTTTGCTTGAAAAAGACTGTTTTTGTGTCTTGTGCGGTTTAACTTTCCCCTCATGTTTTGCTGCTCTGACCTTGTTGAGATCTTTGTTATTGATATTGATTTTTTTTGTGTGTGTGTTGGTTTGGGCAACATTATCTCTACAGTGTATTCTCGGAGTCCTTCACCCTATATGGCAATTTCAAGTATGTCTATTATGCTCGTGTGAATGCTCATAGGAATTCCGGGGTTTGTTATTCATCAGGCTTTAATCTGCTATTCAGGACTAGTCTGTACAGAAAAAAGAAAAATGTGTACAAACAGTAAAAATTAAGACAAAAACAGAAAAATGTTTGGATGTGGGCCACTGCCCTGTGAGACAAGTCTACATCAGCTTTATTTGAGTTTTTTCGTTGGTTCAAAACTGCTGATCTCATGCTGAAATGGTGGGAAAAAAGTGTGAGACTCAAACATTATAATTGCCATATGAATCTATGAGTGGGAGTTCACCGCACAGAGATTAAGACTCGGGATCAATCAGAGAACTCTGGCCAGGATGTGAACCACAGTCCGAGACATTTCTTATTGCTTTCATCTACCCGATACGCTTTCGAGAATAAAACATTTAAGCAAGAGCCCATGAAAGAGACATCAAAGCAAGCTGCAAAGATAAGGAGTGTTTAAATATTCTACAACTTCTGTCACAATGAAAAGCAGTTTTTACCTTACCACTCTTCTTATTTGTTGTTTCCCTTACCCAAAGTCAAATACAAGGTTGGAATACTAACCAACTGCCCACCAGAGGTAGAAATGGACAAAACTTGGATCCCTACTGTATGTCTAACAACATTTTAAAATTCCTCCCAATGCCAATTAAAATGCAAGGTTTGACATGGAGGTCATGTTCTGAAGTCAGGCTTGTGTTTTTTTTAAATGGTTAGAAAGCCGCACTCCGGCCAGCTCACATTGCCAACAATGCTCATCATTCGAGAGGCACAGGGAACACAGACTGCATTCCAACAACGCCATTGCCCTTGTGTATCTCAGAAAAGAAAATTATACCTAAGTTTTGGGGACGTCTCAAGTACCCGGTGTGAAGCAGCGGTTCAGTGAAATGTGTGATAGCCTACCGTACACTGGGGATTAGATACAGTCTCAAGGACAAAGTCAAATGACTAGAAACTCTGCTCTCGCTTTGTCGCATTCTTGGAAGAGGTCACGGATCAGTGCAAGTGATTATGCATTATGATAGCTCCTAAAGGGAAGGACAAGGCCGAGTCTGGGAGGATAATGGTATTTTGATATTCTATTTTCCTTATTCCCTTTTAATCTCTTTGTCCATTAGACAGTCTGCCCACAAGCTTTTTTCTATTATACAGGATGTGCTTACTTGACAAAAAAATTATAGCAATCGAGCAAAAGTTTGATGGACATTTTGGTGGGGGCAGTACTGTCTACTACAGAATTATGAACACCTGCAGTCCTAAGAACTGGGAAGTGATGAGTGTAAGAGCCTCTGTTTGACTTTCAAAGACATAAAATCAGAGCTACGAGCAAAAACAGAAGGTTAAAAGTAGGGAGAGTAATAACCAGGGTGAGATTTCAGCCTGGAAACTCAACAAGTCACATTTGTTCCTTTTTTTAGGTTGAATAAGGTGAAACTCTTGCTCTGATATCTCTTGGCAAAAATATTTCCTCTGGAATATTTCAATTGGGAAAAAAAAAAGGTCTTTTATTAATTTTTCAGCTATTTCTTACATCTGCTTAATGAGGAAGTTGGTGAGACTACTTTCACAGTAGCAGTCTCAACGCTCAGATCAGATTCTTTCTTAGGCTACGTTCACACTGCAGGAAAAATGTGAAATAGGTCTGATATTCTGCTCTCATGTGACTATTCAATGGCAGTCTGAAAAGCACTGCCATTGAATAGTCACATGAGAGCTCAGGTTGACTATTCAATAAGTCAGACTGAAATGAATGATGAATGAATGTTTTTTCATGGAAATCGTGAATTGCTCTTTCAATAAGGATAGGAATCTAAGAACACGTCTGTTTGGAACAGGGTTGACTTTGAACTGTTTTTACTCCATCTCTGTCACCCATCGGTGATATTTTCTCTCAGACGAGAAGGCTGGACTGGATCTGTATCCTGAGTACTCCAAATGTAGTTGGAGGGGTCGGGTTGGGGTCACTGCAGCCAGATGCAGTCCACCTACTGTCTATTAAGATTACAGATTCCCCATGACACTGAGAGCCACTCAAGCAGAACAGACACATAAACTACTGCAGCGTAACGTAAAGGGCAATCCCCGCCAACAACCGCACACGGGAGGTGAGAGGCTTGGCAGGTTGGTTGATGGAGGTGGTGGCAGTATTTGTTCAAGTGTGTGTGTGTCTGTGTGTGTTTGTGTGAGGGGTCCCTTTTGTGGACCCTTTCTGCAGGGCTGTGTCTGTGCATGAATTTAAGATGAATGCATCAAAGAATGGATCTGTGTGTGGGTTCTCGTCTTACCCTTTAGGTGGATCTTATTTTCTGGGCTGTGCACCAACACTGAGCTGACGGAATCCAAGCTGTCGTAGTTACTGCAGCCGAGAGGGCCCGTCCGTGTTTCAGTTACCTAGGAAACAGGAGAAGAAAGACCTTATTGCAATATATGTATTTGTTTTTTTTAATGCCAGGTTTGCAGTGAAGACAGCAGATGTTTGATCCTATTACTGAGAATCGAGCAAATCTTGCGGCAGGCAAGAGCGTGTGAATGAAAGACCGAATGTGAAGGAAACTATCGCCTTTCTCTCCTTCACCTCCACACCTGCAGCCACAGCTGCCTGATGAACTAGTGAAAGAGAGGAGGAATGCGAGTTAAAGTAATCACAGGTGTATCAGAAAATGGTTTAAACTTATCCGTTTCTATTTTCTGTAACAGCTTATCCTGTTCAGGATGGAGGTCCAGTGTTTCAGGGGGCTGGAGCCAGTCCCAGCCGACGTTAGTCGAGAGGTGGGGTACACGATAGAAAAGTTGCCAGGTTGTCACAGGTTTGACACAGAGATAGACAACCATCCATACTCACGTTCAGACCTACGGGCAATATAGAGTCAAAATTCCCCTAAGTTGCCAGTTACCCAGAGGGAACCCACACGACCACTGGAAGAATATGCAAACTCCACACAGAAGTGAATTTGAATCCAAAACATTCCTGTTGTGAGGCCATGGAGCTCTGATACTAGCTAGGTCGCTAATGCTATCATCCACCAACAGCAAGGGTATATTCCCCGAAACACACAATCCCCTAAACTGTGCAAGCACTCCCTCTGACTGAACTCCTAAAATTAAATTTGAGGTCATGTCCAAAAAACGGTGTTTGATATTTACAAGATAGATTTCCTTGTGTCGATTCATTGGAGATAAAGCTCCCTCTGGTGTCAGGAAAATACAACCGACCTTTTCAAAAATCAATCCAGTTCTTCCTCACACTAAGGTCTATGACGGTATAAAAAAAAGAAATTATATTTATGTATCCATGAATGATTGGTGATGAAGTTGATGGATCGGAGAGGACTGGGTGGAGATGATGATGAGGAAGCTCCACGCGACAGCAGCATGGAGGAACGTGGTGAATGTATGGAGTCATATTTAAATGGACAGCATTAAGGTGATGCTAATGAAGAAGGTGTGTGTCTGTGATGTGGGATGGTTGTGAGCGGTTGATGAAAACAGCTGACGTTTCAAAATCTATGAAAAAAAGGTCTTAGTTCTTCCCCTCATGAGGCCACTTCATTCCACTTCCCACGGTCAGCGTTGTGTTGCGTCTATCATTACAAACACTGTCCTGTCCCAGTTTGATGTCGGAAGGTTCAAAGAAATCATATCCCCCTATGGTCCTCATTTTTGTCCGCGGCTGATCCTTTTTGTTAGCGCGATAACTCAAAAACTATTTCATGGACTCGACTCGACTTAAAAAGTGTACATTGCACTGAGTACTGTGAGCTTTTCTGGGAAGAACATTATTTCCTGGATATAACTTCCTAGTCGTTGATCCTTTTTAGTCCAGATTTGGTGTATAAAAATGGACTAAAGGAAATCTATTTTGTTTGTATAATATTTTGCTCTAGTTCTTCCTATGTTTTTCACTTTGTGGTTCTTTTTTTGTCCACATTAAAATACTATGGACAAACTTCACATTTAATTTGAGGAGTTCAACCAGGAGGATTACTTGTACAATGCAGGGCTGCCGGGGAAAACAGCATAAAACTAGTTTTTTTCAAGACTTTATTACATGGACTGAAAATCGAAAAAGTAAATGTGATTGAAAATGCCCCAGCTGCTCCACAAGCAGATATAGCTATATAAAAGCAAATAAAAACATTAATAATGCGAATAAAAACAGAGAAAAAGGTATAGTTACTGCAAGTTTGAGATTTGCTTAAATTTACAATTTAGATGCATTGCAAGGTTTAGGGCCAAAAATCAGACTGGTTCGAAATAAATTATATTTCATCTTATTGTACCAAAAGAACTAAAATAGCCCTCAGTAGAATGAAAATCGCCGTCAAGACCCAACAGTCCCCTTTCATCCAGTCAAGCTGTATCCACAGTCAAAACCCTGTTGAGAAACATTCTATCTCATATTATTAAAGAAATAAAGTTTCATCTGGATTAATGGCATTATTTAATGGGGTCTAATTGAGTCACAGACCCGTTTTACCAACTACCAGCCAGTCAATCAGCCATCCAACCAATCGACTAACTGATAGTCTGACTGGTTGGATGGTTGGTCAGTCTGTCAACCCATCAACCATCTAACCAACTGTCCAACCAACCAATCAACCATCCAAACAAATAAACAACCAAAACCATTCAACCAGACAACCAACACTCTGGAGAAAATAAATTGCAATCTTAATGTGGATGAGAGCCAAAAGTTAGGGTATCTATTCTGGTTCAAGACCCATCCTTTAACCAAATTTCAGAGAAAAATGCTAATTAGTTTTTGTGCAATCTTGCCGACAAACCAACCCACCATCTTCACTTACAACCCATTTCTCCAACCAGCTTACCCTGTTAAGGATCATAGGGGGCCAGAGTCTCCTTCAGATGACACTGTTACGCCTGTTACCCCCTGTTCCACCAAAAAGAACCTGTTGCCAGTTCTGTGCTTGTGCTAGTGCTTAGTTGGTTCAACTCGCGCACCACTTAAGAACCTGTTGGCTGTTCCATTAGCAAGGAGCCAAGTCAGAGCCATGGCATTACATCACTGTATAACGTCAGTACGTCACGTTCCGTTTACCCAGCAACGCTCGCGCCATATTCCTGCACATCAACGAAGATGGAGGAGCTCATCGTCTCCGTGGAAGTGCTGTTTCTGGCTTTGCAAGCCCACATTAAGATCCAAAGGTGTAAAAAAACAACTTTTGTTATTAATTTAAAAAAAAATATATGTATACATATATACTATTGCTGGTTTATCGAATGAAACTCGCTCGGCTATTGCTATAAAATTGGCTGTTCATTGTTTATGGCAGTATTGTTGGTCATAATAACCCCGCACCCAGCCCCTGATGTAATCGGTTCTTGGCTCTAGACCAGCAAAGAGTCGGTGCTTTTCTGGCACCAGTTTAAAGAGCCAGGAGCTGGTGCATAGGCTGTCGAAAAGCAAAGAACTGGTGCCAAGTCAGGCTCTGGCTCCGAACTAGCCCTGGAACCAGCTCTATGGAAAAGGGTATTTAGGAGAGGCAGGGTACCAGTTAATCACAGGCCAACACATATAGCCAGAATAACCGTCCATACTTTATTCACACCTACAGACAATTTAGAGTGCTGGGGGAGAGGGAATGCCTTTCTTAGCCGGTTGCAACCGTGACCTGACCCCAGATAAGAAGAAAAAAAGGAAAACAATGAACAAGGGATCCTACTTTGCAGTAATATTTGTGTTTCAATTGGAGAGATTTCTCATATACGATTAAATAAAACACAAAACAAAGTTATTCCCTGAGCTGAAAAGAGCTCCCTTAAAGCCCTGCTATCAAGGCTAATGAAATATTAATGCTAGCACAAACATCTGACCTGGATATTAGTCACAGAAAATATGATACTTAAACAATAATCAACTTGTGAAATGCTCTGCTGTAGGGAATGAAAGAAAGGAAGAAATAAAATGAGAAAGAGAGAAAGAAATATGAATTCATTCTCCAGCTAAATCACTTAATGTGACCAATAATGTAGCCTGTGCAAATTTACCCTCAGGGAGCTCCATCAGATACACATCTAAAACATCTCTAATAGCTCAAACAAATAGAGATGAGAACATTAGCAGGGAGCGAGAAAGATGATTAGATAGAAAGAGATCACTGTGGACCCAGAAATGTCTGCTTTAATAATGAAAAAGACTCGATCACCGATAAATTGTTTTTTATATTGACTATGGTGCAAAGGCATTCCTCTATAAGAGTTTATTAATACATGTTTTCAATACATGTCCATCCATACATGCATATGCATATATACATACATACAACTACATATACACATACATATACCTCAATCCAAAATTAAGGATTTTATGGATAATTTCCAAAAATCGAATCGAAATCGAGTTTTTTTTCATTTTTCCATTCGATTATGAATCCAATCGAAGAGATCTAACTTGTAGATGTGTTATTTCACCCTAATATTTAATATATTATGTACTAAGGGGAGCTTTTTTTAATACAAGAAACACTGTTTGGACTTATCTTCACATTTAATTTGAGGAGTTCAATCATGGGGATTGCTTCTACAACTCAGGCAGTTAGGGGCTTTTCAGGGATATGCCTTTGCTGTCGGCTAGGACAGTGTGACCTAATTTGCTACTGTGTTGCTTGGGTTTTACCACAATCCCGTTGGAGGACCAACTCCTGTCGATAAGCGTGTCTAAAGTCTACAGATGCGACAGAGTTCCTTTACGGATGGTGATGGACCATTAGCTCTGGTGGTGAGCAGCTGTTGCCTCCCTGTATTACACCAGAGGAGACAGCGGACTTGACTTAACGGAAAAATAGCAGTGAATTTCCAGTGTTTTAATTCAATTTTCTATGAATCCAAAAAGTGTTTGGTAGACACAAAATAATCTGTTACCCAGCCAATAAGGTGGGGGATGTTGTCGGACTTTTAAAGGCGTGAACTTTCAAACTGGGGTAACCTCCTGTAGTGACTCAGATCTGCTGTGGAAAGGCGATGTGGAAATAAATGCCTTTGTTCTTATTGGTGATGTCATGGCCCACGACATATATATATATATATATATTGACAGATGAAGATGATTAAATTTGATCAGGTAATTTGAAATTATCCTGAAGAATAGGTACTTGGACGTTTGGAATAAGAAACATGGACGATCAAGAAAAATCTTGTCTTCTCATGATTTGAAGAAAGGAATTAACTCAAAGAGTCTCAGTTGCTCTATATAAATAATTGGATTTAGTGCAGATCTGTTATAACAGAGAAGATCCCGGCACGCTCAGGTTCAAGTTACGTCCCAGAATCTTGCCATTCAGATCCAGCAGAACCATTATATGTTCACAATGTCAGGGCTCATCTACCGGGTCAGGCTTTCCCGTCCTTCAGACAGAAGAATGCCCGACTCATTCGCCAGACATAACATGAGGAGAGACATCCGAAACAAGTGGAGCAAAGGTAGCATTTTAATTTCCCTAACAGAAGACTTCACTAAAAAGCTTCAAAGTGAACTCAGAACTAAATCAACAATGTCACTTACTGAATCACAAATCTTTTTTTAACTCCCCATTATTTCTTGAAAGCACCATTTTTTCTTTCGGTCTTGACACACGTAATGTTACTGCCTGTTTAAACGTTAATAAAAACACTGTGGAACACACGGAAACGATCATTAGAGTGCTGATTGTTGTGGATAATCTCATGCTGAGCAAATTAACTGTTTGAATTGTGTCCTTGTCCTGAACTAACAACAGTTTTTTGTCACAGCCAACTAAAATTTAGGCTAACTTGTATCAAAATCATTTGGTATTCAGCCCTGTGACACAGTGGAGCTCAATCCATTGTAAATAACCCAAGACAACGAATGAACTGCAGTGAATGAACTGGTCTGATACGGTATACAGTTCTAGTCTGGTCGACCTTGCTAGCCAGCATTCACCCGCCCATACACTTTCATACAATAGTGGCGAAGACTTCCATGCAAGCATGCAAGGTGCCAACAGCTCATCAGGAGGGATAACCAATGATGCCATTATTCTTACACCAGCAGCAACCAACTGTCTGATAATCACACAATATAATTCAAAAACCCTCATGTTTAAATTCTTACTGTATGTGCTTCTCCATTCTGTTCAATAGGAAAGGATTAATAAGTGTCACTGGTTGCCATTAGTGGTTTTCTCACATGAGGGCTGCAGGTTAAGTCAACTTGAACCAGACGTCATAAGTTCAACCCCAAGATTCAAAGCAAACTGTATTCTTGGTAATATATTTGCTTCATCCTTTTCCCAAAAAAACATTGACATTTAAAGTTGCGGTGTGTAAAACTGTGTGGCATCTATCAGCAAATATGCAATTTGCAACATCAGCCCTACTCTCTATCCAGAAGTGGTGGGAGCATGTACAGGGGCCTACGAGAGTCAGAATAAAGTACTGTGTAAAAAATATGGATCAAAGCTTACATGAAAGTTAATAAATATTAACGTTTGAGGGCGAGGCATGCATTCGTTCTGTAGCCACACCCCTTAACTTTACAGACTGCACCTTTAAGGATACAGTTCTTTCACATGGCCGGTGTGAAGGAATGTTGATGCCAAAATAATTTTGCTCTGACTAATTCTTTCTTATTTCAGTATCATAATGTACATCCCCATAGTCAGCACGTCGTCTTTTCAGTTCTGTCTTTGTTGTGCGCATGAAGGCTGCAGAGCTGATTGATTTTCATACAGAGTTACTCTGAACGCACACCGGGATTGTTCAACTTCAATGCCAATCCACCGGAGAGCTGCCACCCCCGTCTCTGCCTTTATTGAAAACTCAAAAGAGCTCTTCACTGAGTGAATCGTTCAACCTGGACTATTATTTTTTGAATGTTTTTACAACAATGTGCATTATTCAAACATGGTGGTGCTTTCTTTCTTGACATTCCCGTGAAAGGCAATGCCATCATGCACTGCCACTGAGTAAAGTATTAAAGTTTCATACAGTTATATTATCATTACACAGCTAGCTGGAACAGCACTCAGTGGAGAAAACAATCCTACACATGTGTAGGATTCCCTGACCCTTGCCCCGCCCCTTCACGAAACACAGAGAGGGGTTCCGTGATATTATTTTTGGATGGGAAAAAATAAAAACAATTAGTGTTTGTTTGAGAAAGGGGAGAAAATAGTGGGATGGAGACGGATGAAAGCTAAACCTCCCTATTGGGAGGTAATAGATAGTTAAGTGTCATAATGTTTTACAGTTCTCTATCCTCTACTAGAGAGCAACACAATTTAACAATGACTCGTCATTCGCTCATCTTGAAACTGAAACATAAAAAAACCCATTTGATTTGAATTAGTTTTTATTCCTGAATCTCAAGGTGATGGTTTATAATATGAAATAACTTCAAATTATTTATTCCCTCTAATATTCTGCTCCGATCATTTACGTAAAAGATAAGATGAAAAGTTTGTCTATATTTCTCATTTTTAACACATTTTATAAAAAGCCTCAAACCAACATTGAAGTGATCCTATAAAGAGGTAATATGTTTGTATGCCACAGAAAGAGAGAAACCTCAATAATCTCTTGTTTTATTTGAATCAGAGATTCAAAATAAAGTCTCATGTGTATGAGGGGTAATTCAAGTACCAAAGGGACCGGTTTAATCAAAGTTTGGAAGTCCAATTGTGGTTGAAAGTCTCTGAAGTGCGAGTCCAAATCAAGTCTTGAGTCTTTGAGGCTCAAATTCATTTCATGTCTAGAGTACTTGGGCAAGGCAAATTCCTGTATTCTAGGGGCTAGGCCAATTCAAATCTTGAATGCTCACGTGAGGTCAAAATCAGGAGTCAGATCTGGACTCTGAGGGGTGAATCCATTCCAAGTCTTGGGACTTTTGAGGACGAAATCTAGAGTGCTTGAAGGGTGAGTCTTATTGTAGTCTCAAGTGTGGAATGGGGTAAGTATTATTGAGGTCTATAGTTCTTAAAGGGGACAAGTCAAAATCAAGTCTAAAGTCTTTCAGATGTAAGTTCAATTCATGTCTACAATGTTCGAGGAGCAAGTCCAAATATAGACTGGAGACTCTTAGCAGCAAGTCCATATCAAGTGTAGAGTCTTTGAAGGAGAAGTCCAAATCAAGTTTTGTGAAGTCAAGGGGAAGTTCCAATCTGGGGTCTTTGAAGGGGCAGGTCCAATTCAAATCAAGTCCTATTTAAATTTCTATTCAAATATTGAGCTCTTATAAGATATAAAAGTTTGGACGCGTGAGCTTTTTAAAGCATGTCCTAAATTCCTCATTACTTTATGTGTTATTCACTTCAAAATCAATAATGTCCTCTTTACAAACAACGCCAAATGAAGTTATTTCCACTGCACCTCATGTAACGGCACATCAGAGAACCTATAATGCGTTCCCCACTGGTACCAATGGAGGTGTGAAGGGTCAGAAAAAATAAAGTCTTCTGCCACAAGACAGTGGTGGTAAATGTTGGTCGCTACACAAATCTAATCAAGTTAACCTTCTTACGAACAAAGCTAGAAACAAGCCAACTGATAACTGATAGCTTAGATATCTGATGCTGGAAGAAACACAGGTGTTAACTGTTGAGGAGGGAAAATGTGAAGTTCCTCATTCAGTCACTAATGCATCCATCGGATTTTCAATGTTCAAGGTTTCTTTATAAGTACCTAAAAAGTAAAAAATTGGTGTGCAGACGGGAGCTTCCGGCATTCCCAAGATAAGAGATAAAACAATACACTTTCAATATACAAGGAGCATCCAAGATTAAAATACATTAAACAACCATCAATAATAAAGTAAGGTCATGATAAAATGCTCAAAGGGACTTTCAGGCCGGATTTCACGGAGTTGATCCTTTACTGGACGCATGACGGTGGCACAGTGGTTAGCGCTGCTGCCTCACAGCAAGAAGGTACCAGGTTTGAAGCCACGTCTGTCTGTGTGTGTGTGTGTTTGGGGTTGCATGTCACTATGTGTCTGCCCTGTGATGAACTGGAGACTTGTCCAGGGTGTACTCCGCCTCTCGCCCAATGTTAACTGGGATAGGCTCCAGTGACCTGAACAGCAGAAGCGGTAGATGATGAATGAATGATCCTTTACTGTGATACTGTTGATCCTGCATTTATGCGCTTCTTCTGATAGAGGCTTTTATAGCTAATGGTTATGATACCATCCAAAAATAAAAATAGATACACCTACTTATGCGCTAAGCGAATAAGTTCCCACCCTCAGTTAAAACCACATCGATTTTGATACAAAAGTTTCAGATGAGCGTCAAGAAGAACTGGATGAAGATAATAACTCATCATCATCTTGAAATAACTTTCAGCGACTTTCATCAAGGCTCTCTGAAAAGTCTCAATGGGAGATTTTATCGCCATTTTCCATCAGAGATATGGCAGACTTTGAGGAGTTTCTGTGTCTGGAAAAAATCAAAGTAAAGCTGCAAAACGCAACCGCAGATCGGGAGTTAAAAATATTCTTCCTTCCTTGGCATAATACAGAGATTTCACACATATGCTACTGAAGGTCTATTTGGGCAAAAGAAAACATCAGACCATACAGGAAATGTGTTTGAGGTTCATCCGCCTCCAATGACTGCAGTTAAAGATAATGCATTACTCTCCCACCTCCTACTCAGCACTGCAGCGACACTCAGAGCACAGAACAGACAGAGGCGTACGTTTTTCACAGGTCAAGTACATCCTACTCAGTGTCGCTCCCTCTTGGTTGATGAGTGGGTCTGGCAGCGAACAGCAGGTGGCTTGCATATCAGAAATCTTGAATTACCAGAAGCATTTGAATGATGCTCTTCTCCAGGATTTGTTGCGTATTTGTTGTTTGTTCACTTGAAAGTGTGCATGTGTGTGTGTGTGTGTGTGTGTGTGTGTGTGTGTGGGCAGACGGTTACGGCATTTACCTGCTTCACTGTTTTCAAGAAGAAAAGCTGTATTATTCTGTTATGGGTTCTCTAGTGAGTTTTAAAAGAAAGTTTTAAAATAAATCTTTTATCTAGAAAAATAAAAGATTCAGAAAGGGAAAGGTTTATTCAATTTATTCAAATATTAATTTTAATATATTGTGAATGTCCCTCTTTAGGTGCAAAGAGATTTGACCCTCTGGTGCATGAACTCAGCCAGTCTTCTGAGGGTCTACTGTTAGATCGGGCATTTTAAGTCGGGTAAGACCCCTGAGGAGGGATCTCACACAGATGCTTGACTGGATTGAAATCTGGGGAATTCAGAGGCCAAATCAACACTTTAAACTCGTTGTTGAGATTCTCAAACCATTCTTGTACCAACATTTGCAGATAAAGCTCGCCCTGGTGTCAGAAATATATGCCCAATCTGTCTCCCAAATCAATCCAGTTCTTCCTCGCACTAAGGTCTATGTGGGCATAGAATCTGAAAGGATCCGACTACTATCAGAACCGCCATTAACTTTTTCAGCAATTTGTGCTACATTTGCTTTTCTGTGGGATCAGACCACACTAGCTAAGTCTTCGCTTCCCACATGCATCAATGATTTTGGTGCAGCCAGTATCCTGTCTTCATTTCACCAATTGTCATTCCTTAGACCACTTTGGAAGGTACTGACACTGCAGACCAAAAACACCCAACAACACCTAGAGTTCTGCTATGATGCAGTCATCTAGCCATCAAAGTACGATCCTAGTCAAAATCACAAAGATCTTTAGGCTTGTCTTATTTTCCTGCTTACAACTTCAACATCAAGACCTGATGTTCACTTGCTGCCTAATATGTAAAACCTACTGAGGTGTCATTATAAAAATATAATCAATGTCACCAGTCAGTGGTTTTGGTTGAATTAAGGTTCTTGAATGTCTCCCATGGTAAAAATGTGATTGGCTGATAAGTGTTGTATTAACTTTGGAGTTAGTTGGAGCTGGTAACTAGTTAGCTTATCCTGCTGTCACTGTGAATGTGTCACACGTAAGCAGCAGAATGGGAACGAGTAAGGTGGCGCACTGTGGGAGGAGCAGGAAGCAAAAAATAAAAAGAGACCAGTTCCATCCTGTGCACATAAAGATGTAAGGTATTGTAAAAAATGTAGATGTCAACAAAGAGCCCAACTTATTTCCCAGCATGTGGGACAGCATATACTGTATGGTTGTGCAACATATCTCTCAGCATGTTAGAGGGCAGTTCATCAACCTGGCTATATTATAGCGGCACCCATTAGTGCATGCTATTAGACTAGTACTAAAAAACATCTGACAACATCTTTTCCCCAACAAGCCGGTCTACTTGAGACCACTTAAACCAGACAAAGCCCTGCTTCAGAACATTACGTACCGCTAACAATAGAAGATTCAGAGACAAAGAAATCGAGTTGGTTTTATATTTTATGATCGTATTTTCATGTTGAGATTCAATAAACCTTTTAGCTTCATTGAATTTGAATGATGTCCACCTTTGTATCCATTATAAACTGACAAAAAAGTATTCCCTATTCCAGACTATGGGAATGAAATGTTTCCACCTGACAGCAGAAGAATTTTGAATGTAGTTTTGGTGGATCTCCTCAGAGCTCAGGGTGTAATAACTCTGATTCTTTCTTCATTTGCATGCGATACCTCTGGAGCCAGCTTGGGATCCCTGCTCCAGGTTATGCTGCTGCACCTATCCCTCGCCTTTTAATGTTACTTTTACAGAAGCTTTACCTGTCAGAGTTTTGCTAGAGATGTAAGAGGCGGGTGGACCAGAGGACTCTGGTCTTAAGAGCAGTCTCGGGGAGTCGTCGGTGTGTCCCTGCTGCTGACAGCTGGTTTTACTCAGACTCTGCAGATAAGCGAAAGCAATTAGTCTCTTTATCTGTAGGTTAAGTCACCGGCGTCTAATTCTCATCTCTAATTTACAAAATTAGAAACTAAGACTGGTGATGGGATAATTTATTCATTATTTATCCTGCCAAGCATTTTATAAAATGATTATTTTATAGTGTTTACTGTAGTTCAGGAGGTAGATTCTTCGTCCCCCAATCAGAGGGTCAGTGGATATATTCCGGAGTCTCCCTGCAGTCCACATCTCCCGGGGCTCTTCACAGGATGTGCCCACTACTCCACAGGGATGGAAGACGGTGCAAAGATTGCATAATTATTCCAAATTCACGGGTACTATCGTCAACCGCAGATCCGACCTGTTAACTCAAAAAAGGTTTCATGGATCATTTTTTTGAAATTTAAACCCGATAGACCTTAGTGTGAGGACAAACTGGAGTGATTTTGGGAATGATTGGTTGTATTTTTACCAACACTAGCGCAAGCTTTATTTCCAAAAGATATCCGGTCATAATTTCTCAACCGATCTCCTTTTAGGTCTGATTTAGTCCAAATTTGGTGCATATGGATCGAATCGAGGACTTGAGGTTTATCTTATATATAACATATTTTACCCTAATAGTTCCGATGTTACTAAATGAGGGAAGCTTTTTTATGAAAAAACAGCGTTTTGCTGACATAACTGCTGATCCAATTTAGTCCAAATGTGATGCATATTAACTGACTCAAGGGGCCCATTCCATATTTTAATTTAACAAGTCATATTTTATTCACTAGGTGGAGCTTTTTCAAGAAAAGCACTGTGTTTTGGACAAAACTTCACATTTAATTTGAGGGGTTCCATCAGGGGGATTGCTTGTACAACACTGGGGATAAGGTGCTTTTCAGGGATATATCCTTGCTGTCGGGGTCGACAGCTTAGGCCTAGTTCCACTTTGTTGTTTTAAATGTGTGTAACAAGTGGTAATAAAGACTAAACATTAATACTACAGGTCTTCATTCTGATTGGCTGTATAGCTTATCAGTTCAGTGGCAGTGGCAGTGCACCGCAACATTAAAATTAATATAAACAATTTTAATGAATAAAATTGCTGTTTGCCCAACCCAGCTGAGCAGATCAGAGTACTGTCCATAGGCTGATGTCATCTTCGTTGTTGTTGTTGTTGTTGTACTTCTGTCATGGCATACTTGTGTACTTAATGTGGGATCTGTATGTATAGAGCTGTGGAAAAGAATTTCCCCCTGGGGACAATAAAATCTAAAGTCCAAACACCAATTTAACAAAGCCGTTCAGAAAATACCCTCGTTAAAATTGATTAAAAAAAAGGAATAACAAAAAAGGGATAGAATGAAATTAACTGAGAGTCTCTTGGTACTAGTTGAATAAAGTAGTTCACAACGCAGTATTACATCGCAAAAGTTCACCTTTTGCGATGTAATACCAGGGAAATGTAAATGAATATAAATATATATTCCAGACATATTTTCTGGTCAAATTCAGGCACTCTGTCAGGAACCACCTGGATCTATGAAACAATTACAATCAGTCAGTCTCGTGGACTGGAATTTTGTTTGTGCTCCCTTTTTGGTTCCTCTTATTTTGAATAATCATCTATTATTTATGAAAAGAAACAGGGTTATTATCCTATCAATAATTAATTTAATATATCATCATCATTATCAACTAAACATATAAGAATGAAATAATGATATCCATAATAATATGATTATTATGATTTGTATTGTTTGAATTTACTTCAACCTGTATTGAATTAAATGTAAATACTTCTACAAAATGAATGAATGACTGAATGAATGTCCAGAACAAGTAGAGGCAGGGACTTGCCTCCTCCCTCTGTCTAGTGCTGTGATGGAACCGGAGGTGAATAACACAAATAATTTATTTTTCAGACTTTTATTTTTACGTACCGGCATGTGAAGCTCTCTCTCTCTCTCCATCTTGTTTGTGCTAACGCTCTCTCTCTCTCTCCATCATGTTTGTGCTAATGCTCTCTCTCTCTCCATCTTGTTTGTGTTTGTGCTCTCTCTCTCTCCATCTTGTTTGTGTTTGTGCTCTCTCTCTCTCTCTCTTTCTCTCTCTCTCTCTCTCTCTCTCTCTCTCTCTCTGAAAAAAAAGTACACATGGGTTTGACGTCCTCGTTAAATCCACCACATCTCTAATAATGCTCAAATCAACCAAGCATATGAATAAACTCTGGGGCATTCACAGTAGTACATTGATTATCTAGCAGCTGTGAATAAAAGTTATTCCCAATCTTTTGGTTCTAGGATAGTCTGCACTGCAGCAGAGGTTTGTGGAGAAGTTTGCCAAGCTTGGTCCCTGTTGGTAATGTGTTATGAAAACGTTAGGAAACAAACTTCTGTCTCAGCCATTAAAATAGAGCATCGTGTAGACACACTAATCATACTTCTCTCTCCAGGTGAGAGCTATTTGCGTTGAGCTCAAGAGACATTTCTGTTTGCTGTCTATCATAGTGCATTTGAGGCTATGTGGGAAATTCCATTTGCAAATAATCAAGTCTTTCAGAATTTAAGAATCTCTAGGCAAACAAAATTTGTCTTTCTAACCTTCTCATGGGCCGGATGCCGCAATTTTCAATGGAAACCATCCACCTAGTTTTAGGTACACCCAAAGCCGATCTTTCATTTCAGGGAGACTCGGTGTTTAAGTTGAAGCATGAGAGCTCAGGCCGTCCACCCAGGCGCCTGCTGCCGCCGCATAACGATCAACAGATCTGTTCCAACGTGAAAATAAAGATAGCTTGGTGATGCTGTGCTTCCAGCCGCCAACGAAAAAACCAATCTGGGGAAACAAATATTTTTTTCCCTTGGTCTCTGAGTGGATTCTTTCTCCAAATTGTTGTTTGAAATCGATATGCTGGCGAGAGCCCGCAGGAGGATTTTGGGAAGGAGAGTTTTCGAGGCGAGCCCATTGCTCAGCCTGCAGGTCTATAAAAGGAAACAAAGAACCGGCTGCTAAGTGATACGGTTGACCATTTTTATACATTTATACCTACTTTGCAGCAACAGATTTTCAGAGACTTGCTGATAATTGGCCTGTGTTTTCACCTCATGCACTGACTCACGCTGGAGAGACCACACCAGTCCCAGTGGCATACAGAAGACTACAGTATGCATAAATACATTTCCCCCGCTGGGACTTGACATTTGCCGTGCTTTAGTGTTTCTGTGCAAAAAATGTCCTTGCAGACACTGTCGTCCAGCGTTTGAGGAATGATGCATCTTAAAACAGATTGTGTGCACACCTTGAGAGCAAGGATAACTATTTGTTATAGGTGCCTCACGGCGCCATTTATCCCAAGGGGACAGATTTATAGCAGCCTTAATGTTTGTGTCTACATTGATGGGTGGTTGTTTGCGGACCTGGAAAACTGCAAACACAAGTTTGCAAAGAGCAGCTAAACATCCCATTAGCATCGGCGCTGTATGTTGAAGTGGAAATGTTGAAATGTAATACATATCGACGTGTCTATGCGAGTCTTGTAAGCACATTACCTTAATAGCAGAGGTGGCTATCTGCAGGTGGTGTAGTCGCCTTAGGGTGCTCTCTCGATCGGTGAAGTAGGAGGCGGCCAGCTGATGGAGCAGCTCCAGAGACACCACAGAGCTGTTGCTGCTACCTTCAGACTTCTTATTGAGCCTCTGCTTGTCCAGGAAGATGGTCAAAGACTCCTCCCCTACGGATGAATAATCAATCAGTTCATCAAGTCAGATTCATGTTGATTTCAACAGGACACCTTAAATCTTGATTTAAGTTCTGCCTCATCTCTGCTGAAAACGGAGAGAGTAACACCAAAGGGTCTGAGATACTGCTGAACCTGAAGTTGAGCTGATGGTAAGGCGATCTGGTGTACATAACATCCACAGTGATCAGCCAAAACATTAAAATCCCCTGCCTAAGACTTCGGAGGTCTCCCTTCTGCCACATAAACAGCTCTGTGATGTAACTGCGTGTTCTGAGACCTTTCCATCATTGTATTTCACAGCAACTAGATCTGCTTGAGTGGCTATGACCCGGTCACCTGATCACTGGTTATCCTCTCTTAGACCAGTTTGGTAGGTCTGAATGAATATCTGTGGTCAAGACAAATGAACGAGTCGGTTTTGGACACTTAATGTTGAATACCAACTTAATGAATGATGACTTGATTGAGGAGAGTTGCATTGTGGATATTCTATTGGAAGGGCACTTACAATATGAGATGATATACTTTTTAGCTTGAGCGCCAAAATTGTCGGGCCATAACTTCTCAAGCGTT
Organism: Lophius piscatorius; assembly: GCA_009660295.1. Classification (NCBI taxonomy): domain Eukaryota; kingdom Metazoa; phylum Chordata; class Actinopteri; order Lophiiformes; family Lophiidae; genus Lophius; species Lophius piscatorius. Next base: position 1,004 of record VRLP01003852.1, on the reverse strand, counting down.
GGTCTGATTTAGACCAAACCTGGCGGAGATGTTGCTACTCGAGGAGATTTATCTTGTACACACTGTGATTTGCTCTGATTGTTCATCATTCATTCACAGTTTTTCTGATATATCTTCCTACTGGTTCTATTTAGTCCAAATTTGGTGCACATTAGTCGACTTAAGGAGTTCTATCTTGTAAATATCATATTTTACTCTAGTTGTTCATATTTTATTCACTAGACAGAGTTTTTTTTTATTTTCTAGGTGGACTTTTTTATAAAAAAAATACTGTTGAAATAACTTTACATTTTGGGGATGGAAATTCATTCCCATACTCTATTTCCATCTTGACTACCACGTCATATGTCAAGAAACTCACAAAGGTCATATCACATTGATGGAACACCTGGTTCCGTCCGTGATGGAGACAATGGAGTCCATATTGAGTCTATTTGAAAACACATATGGAGGTATTCTGTTTCAAACCATGATTGATGGAGGCATCAGTGGGAAATTCCTTCAAATGATGCACGAATCATTTCAGGTTAATAATAATGTCAGGTTAATAATCACATGTTTATTAATATATAATGATCAATATAATATCCTGCCTTCCGCCTGTAAGCTGGTAATAATGCAGGCTGATGAAGAGAGACCTTATCTTTTTTACAAAGAAACAACTAAATAAATAAATACAAGGTGGTGAACTTTGATTCCCACCTTTCTTGGCTCTTGATCTTTAAGTGACGGTGATTGTGTCTGGTTATCTAATGTGGAGTTAAAAATTACTCTCCTTTTACTTTTGACACACTATATTTAGCCTCTTCCTCCTGCTCCTCCTGCTCTTTTCTTCAAGAGTATGAATTATGTATTATGTAATACACTTAAAACTGTGTAGCCGCAGGAAACTTCAGGGATGTCGACCCATTCCCCCCCCCCCCCCCCCCCCCCCCCCCCCCCCCCCCCCCCCCCCCCGATTTGTTCATCCTAAACAACGGACGGCATGGCGGCGTTTTGAAAAT